>LR812521.1:3593788-3698788 GCA_903798195.1 Danio kyathit
AAACTTAACAAGGGATTCAGCCTCTGATTAAATCCATGCTGCTGGAAATTATGAAGCTCGAGTGAAGTTTGTCCAGAGGATGGAGTTAAACTGAGGAAGTGTCAGCTCTTTATTTATTTGGAAAAGCAAGCTAAACTTTCAATGCAACATTAGAGTTGTAGGTTGGATTCAATTGCTGGAAGCCTCCATTAAATGTGCACATGTGTTTTGACAGTCTTTAACTTCACATGAACAGTTTCTCTAGAGCAGTTTGTACTTCAGTGTTGGTCTTGTGTGGTCATGAGGAGAAACGTGTCAAACAGAAGCAGACATCACTCTGTGCAGTACTGCACTGTCTTCATGGAGGATTGTAGTCACTATCAGACGATTCTCCATAAGGTAAATGACTGACGGTTAGTTCTTCAGACCTGCTGGATTTATAACGAAAGTGTCAGTCTTTGCTGGATGTTGTTCTATAATATGGGACTCTTTGATTCTCCATGAAGTCAGATGAGTTCACCCCAGCCCAGCAGTATTTTCATCATTCAGGGTAATCTTGAAGAGTCTGAAGTGTTGAATAATGGGTTATTTTGAGAGCGACGACTGGTTTAGAACTCTTTCCACAGTCTAAGGCCTGTCAGAGGGGAAACAAATACTATTTTATGCAATGACTTTCATATTAAAATTTAAAGACACAAAATCTGGTCATTAAGTTTAAGCATGGAAATTTAGCTAGAATGATTACAAATGCATCATTTCTCTTTACAAGCATATCTGACCCTGATGCACAGAACCAGTCTTTTGTACAGGTCTATGCCAAACGCACTGTATGGGTCAGAATCATCCATTTATTTGTTTAGTATGCCATCATCATATGAATTGAAAATGTCCTACTTTAAATCTAACCTTAATTTGATTAGTAGTGTGCATCAAGTACTTCATTCAGACCACTTTAAAAAGGAGATTCTCTACTTGCATTTTAACTTTTAGATTCCCAAATAATTCCCATTAGCTTTCAGGTGAACTATACATCTCAGAATCACACTTTGACCAGTTTTGTTGTCTCATCAAATGCTCAAAGAAAAGTGAATTAGATTATGAAACCTTTGCAGACAATCACTGCAAATATGCTTTTCAGAGTTAGTCTTGTCTCTAGAGCAAATAAATGTAAAATATTTTTTAGACTAGTTTGTATATTTAAAAATGAATAATAATAATAATAATAATAATAATATAAAAGGGTTATTCAATTGAAAAAAACATGCCATTAAAATGGCATGCAAAAATAATGCATTAAAAAACCTGCAGTTAAATTAATTGTTACCAGCTATTTCTGCATCTTTTCTATAGTCGTCCAGCAAGTCAGATGAAGGGTCTCTGGAGAGCTGTTGTTCACATCTCCTGAATCCAAAAACTAAAAGACTGTTCAGTTTCTGTATGGAAAGTCACATTAAGATTGAATTGTTCACGCAAAAATGAAATGTCTTTTATTTTTAGAATACGCATGCACTTATATAAAACATGCATTTGAAATTTGCATTTAAAAAAAGGCTATGCCTTGTTAAATAAAATAGAGCATGCATATATAAAAAGGCATTCAAATAGAGAAATTTATCATTAAAAAAAAAAAAATTTAAACTAAATCCATACAATTGAAAATAGAAAAAAAATGCATGCACTTAAAATAATGTATACATTTATAATAGGCATGAAATTAATGCATGCATATTTTTTTAAATGCATACATAATCAAAAAAGACAAATAGAAATCCATTCTTATACATGCATTGAGAAAAAAAAAAGCCATGCATTTATAAAAGGCAATTAAAAATATGCATGCAATTAAAAAATAGCTTTCATAACACATTTTTAAAAGAAAACTGCATACAATTTAATGCATTCAATTAATGTTACCAGGCATTTCTGCATCTTTTCTAGTCATCCAGCAGGTTAGCTGAAGGGTCTTTGGTTGAGCTGCTGTTCTCCACTTCTCCTGAACCCAAAACTAAGACAAAATCATGAGCTCAGTTTTTCTAAGGAAAGCCATATTTTATGATGGAACGGTTCCCCAAAAATTAAATATCATGCATTTACCAATTAAAAATAAATGCATACGAAAATAGAGCATACATTTTTTTTAACTTCATGCAATTAAGTGTATGCATTAAAAGTCATGCATTAAAAATACTAGGCATGCATTTATAAAAGGGCATAAAAAAAATGCATGCAATTAAATTTATTAAAAATCAATACAAAAATGAATGCATGCATTTAAAATAAAAATACATTTGTTAGGCATGAAGCTATTAATGCATGCATATTTTTATGCATACAAAAAAAGGCAAAGGCAGAAATCCATTCTTATGCATGCATTTTTTTAAAGGGCATGCATTTATAAAATGTGCATGCATTTGTAAGGCAATTATAACTTATGCATGCAATTAAAACTAAATGCATGCAGTTTAAAGCAAATAGCTTGCATAACACTTTTAAAAGAAAACTGCATATAATTAAATGCATTGTTACCATTTCTGCATCTTTTCTAGTCGTCCTGCAGGTCAGCCAAAGGGTCTTCTGGTGAGCTGCTGATCTCCACATCTTCTGAACCCAAAACTAAAACAAAGTCATGAACTCAGTTTCTGTATGAATTGTAAGATGAAAGTTCACCCTCAAAATGTTTGCATGCATATAACATAACTAAAAATGCATACACAAGCATTTTTAAAAACAGCATCCAATAAAAACGTGCATTCATTAAGGCATGCATTTATAGAAAAAAAGGCCATGCATTAAGACATGCATTTATAAAGGGAATAAAAATAAATCATGCAATTAAAAGGTATGCATATAGAAAGCACATGTATAAGGACATGCATTTATTTCACAAAAAAAAAAAAAAAAGCAAAAAAAAAAAACATGCATTTAATGCAATTAAAAACTTGCTTGCATAAATGCAATTATGCATTTGAAAAAAAAAATGCATTAAGGCATGCATTTATAAAGGGCATATGCTTAAACATTTTATGAATTAAAATATGCATAAATTTAAAAAAAAAAAAAAAAAAAATGCATGCTTAATGATTTTTTAAAGCACTTAAAACGAATTTACAAAAAAAAAAAAGAAAAAAAAAAGCATGCATTAAAGGCATTTAAAGTAAAAGGCACGTATAAATTAATTTATATAAAAGTGCATGCACTCAAAAAGGCACGTTTCTAATAAAGGCAGATTTATGAAAAGGAACTCAAATAAATTAATGCAAGAATAAGCATGTATATAAAACAGCATGCATGCATTTATTAAAAGAGGCATGCATTTATATCAGACATGCAATTAAAGTAATGCGTTGTGTATATAAAAAAAATAATAATAAAATGCATATATTAGAGGCATGGAATTAAATTAATGTATAAATGGTTATATGTATACAAAATGCATGAAATCAATAAACGGCATTATAAAAATGCATTAATTTATAAATAAATGCTATAACACAGTAGCCAATATTTGAAGTTGACCATTATTATATTTGTCCTAAAACTATTAAAAACTTGTGATAACAATTTAACTTAATTCCACTTCAAACTGATTTCTGTAAATACAAACATGCAATTAAAATAAATGCATGTATATACAGAACAAAAAGGTTTACACTTAAATTTATTAGTAAACATACACGCTAAATATAATGAATAAAATGCATGCATAATGGTCTAAAATAGTGCATAAATCAGTGGAGATGCCACAGACTTGATCAATTCATCTGAGTAACGGATCTAACAAAAAGGAAAAACAGGGTAGATGAAGACTCACCAGATTATGAGTGATCCCTGCAGAGAGAAATGTATGCTGTTATTTGCAAATATTAAGAGTCAAAAGACACTGTCAGTAATCAGATTAGATCGTCTGTTTACCACCTTTGAGTCTCATCTCCCTTTCCTGAAGGGTCTCTGTAGGACCACAGTGATCATGACCATCAGCTTCTCTACATTTCTCTGAAGCCCGGTGTTTAAACCATTCAGCACAAACGTCAGATTGCCAGACTGTAGGTGTTACACAAGCAGACCTTCAGGAAACCAACAGATATTACCTAGACACCACAGCGGAGCATAAAGCATGTCACTTTAAAAGTGCTTAGTAAAATGCATAACTGAAGGATTAAAAGATTACCTCGGTTCCTTCTTGGGGTTCTTGATTTTGGCACACCAGGCTCTTGAAAAATGGCGCAGATTCCAAAAAATATAATTCACGATGCATAAATTTCCATCAGTATATTTAGTGCAAAATCACAAGCAACCCGGTATTGAACACTTCTGTGTGTCTGACACGGTTTTGCATTTAAACGCAAGCAAGATTTCAAAAGCAGAAATCTAGTCTACAATGATGAACCCCTGCACTCTCCATTAAGATGGACATCTCAGGCTCACTTAGGATGCATTTTATAAAAGTGGACAAGCTCTATGCCTGTACTGCAGTTATTGCATTTAAGAGAAACCATTTCACTTTGTACCTTTTTTTTAACGTGATGTGACGACCTTGAATGTATTCGTGCTGCCTGTTTTTTCTGTGATGTTAACACTAATGTGGTTGTGTGGTGAGGCCAAGGATATATTTGCACTATTGGACAAAGTAAACCTCAAACACGTTTTCCATAGCAATTAATGTACATGAATGCATGTTAAGTGCATATCTGATCAGCATCCATTGTATTCTACAGGTTGTATAACGGTAATGTGAACATATATGATGAATCAGGGAATACCATGCAATCAAGGCCAGTCAAAGAGAGATCGTGAACAGTCACAGCCCAGATTTCAACAGCAAGCATTACAGTGAGTCAACACTAAAATGTAACCCAGATTTGACTAATAGCAGGTCTGCAGAGCAGTGTGGACATCAGGTAAAACCATAAAAAAGGCACTTAAATGTAAACAGCCTTAAATCAATGTACAATGAAAATGCAGCATTCATGTGTTAAGAGCATACTTTGCATGATCTGACACGGCAGATCCAAACCAACAAACAAAAGCCATAACACAGAGAAAGACAAGAGCGACTGCGATGCATACAAGTTTAGAAAGAGGTTATGAGCATGTGACATTGAAGACTGTTCCCATCCCTTAAATAAGATTTCAGATTGCCATTTAAAAAGATGTTTAGACAACCTCAATTAAAGAAAAGTGTATCAAATGTCTATCGTGCCAACTGCAATTACATTTTAAAGATGGGGTTTAGAAGTATGAATAAGGTTAATGGAGTTAATGTGCTTAATGTGATGTTGAATGTATTTGTGTTGTCTATTTTTCTGATGTGAATGCTGATGTAGTTGTGTGGTGAAGCCAAAGATAGGTTTCCACTTGTGGACAACAAAAAAATTTGAAATCTGACCTGTTTAAAGTCCGGCGTTAGGTCCTCTGCTCTTGAAGGATGTCAGACGACTGCGCAGAGGAGCAAAAACAGAGGTACTCACGTGCCTTCTCAGGATGCTTGCTTCATGGAAATGCGCATCCTCACATGGCTGAGGCTTTCAAACCACACTTCAAAATCCATATTGGTTTAATGGGAGTAATAGGAAAAGCCCCTTTATATTAAAAAAAAAAAAAAAAAAAAAAAAAAAACACGTTTTAATTTACCATGCAGATCTTTAACATTTAACTTTTCAGTGCATCTTCCACCAAATATCTAGGTTTTCACTTTTGATAAATCTCTACAGGTCAGTTATTTTGGTCTCTAGGTCCAAGTTGCCAATCTGAATAGCTCAACCTAGCAGATTTGGAAACACCTCTGCATAACTGTAGCTTTACAATCAACCACATTGCAATGTTCCTCAGGGAGTAACGCTTGCAGCTGGTAGGTCATAGGTAATAATGATTAAAGCCTGCATTATTGATGAAACTGAAGTTCTCAACTTGCCCATTTAGCAGACCAAAACCCACAATGAAGTACAGTAGTTGAGTCACACTTTTGTTACATTACTGCTCTGCATTATGGAGAGTCACAATCCTGGATATCATTTTTTATATCATGCTGCCAGCATTAATCCTTCATTTAAAAAAATACATTAAACCTGACAGAGGACATTCAACAATGACTGATACATACTCAAGTTTGCAGGATCTGTAAACCAGGCCCCATCTTCTGCACTCACATCTGTGTTGGGCCTGTGGTGTCAAAGGATGTCATATCACTGGGATGTGAAGGAAATATCAGGTAGGGCAGGGTGATTAAATCAAAATGAAGTCAAACTACTGAGCAAAGCTGTGAGTCAAAAGCAGCATGATAATCTGATCAGTGGTAATTATCTGAAGGCTAGATGGCACTCAAACACCTAACATTTAATGGCTGTCATTGACTCAATGAGACTAAAAATCTACAGAATAATCTCTCAAAAGGATTTAAGCATTCAACTTATGAAGCATGCGGAGTAAAAACTTGTGGTAACTTCACATGCAGCATTTATTACAGAGTACGAAGTTTAATCACAGAATCCCGATGTAATAACTTTCAATTTATTTTTTACATGCTGAAGGTTTACAAGAATTGGCTTTATATATGGAAACCTTAATCTCCCAGCACCACATGCAGGTAGTAAACTGGGTAAAAAAAATAAAATAAAAAGAATACCTTCTCGGGATCTTGAAATGGTAGATCTGATCAGGCAGACTTGCAAGTCCTTGTATGGCCCAGGCAGTCACACAGTGGTCTTCGAACCAGTCAATTCCACACTGATTTTAACTGGAGTAGTAAGAACCACCCTTAAATCAAGCAGAATTAGAAGACCAACAAAAACAGCAAAGGGGTAAACAAAACCAACATTAATACATGCTGCTCAAAAACAAACTTCAGGGTTGCCAGTTTCACCACAAAGCCCAAAAAAGGTAAACTGATTCTAGACAAACTGCTCAAAAAACACCAGGATTGCCAGGTTCACCAAAAAAAGATGCCCAAGGTAAATTTGTACCTAAAACAACCGCACAAACTTCAGGACTGCCAGGCTCACTACACTAATAAGGATTAAATGGGGCATTAAGTAAAGAAAAAAAAAAAAAAAAATTCAGATTTAGCCTAATTCCACAGGAAAACCACAGACATTGCAACAGACTAACAAATCCAATAATAGAGCAACAATGTCAATCACATCTTCGTAGATAACATAAGCCTTGCTGGGTGCTTGTTACACCTCTGCATGACTAAATTTACTCTTCAGCACTTAATATTCCTGCATGAAGTGCAAACACTTGGTTTGTCAGATACTATAGATTCAAATACATGGATTCTCAAAGGAACCATGTTAAGGGCCTCTCAGCATCATTGCTGTAGAAAAGCAAAATGCACAAGCTGGATAAGAACTGTTGCGCCACTTACATAATTCAGTGTTCTGCACATCAAACTTGCAAGATCCAAAAGGACCTTAAAGTCTGATAGCAGCAACTAGTGCATGCCAAAGTTAGGAAGTATTTTACCCTGGGTCCACTGTTTTCCAGTCACTATAGGCCCTGTGGAAGGTGCTGAACAAGTAAGCCTATAAAACAAAGTCTGAAGCAAGACTGATTCTTGCATACCTTACCAGAATTTTCTTGTGGACTTAGACTTGAATGTACATACGGCTCAGGCTTCCATAAAGAGGTCCTCAAAATGGTCTAAATTTCAGCTTCAAGTGACAAATACTCACCATCCAGTCAGAGACAAGCAAGAGTGAAGCAAAGACAAAAGCAGCAGAGAAAATGAGGAGTGACTGCATCAACACTGAAACATTCAGGTCTTTAAAAGACAAGTGTACATTTTGGCTTAAGCATTTATCAATGTGCCTCGACCAACCTTCCCTACACTGATCAAGTGTGCACACCGCTAAAATAATTTATACCATCTATGTTGTCACGATGTTGGGGTACCCCTGTCTGAACACAATGACTTGTGTAATCGGTTTTTGACACCTCACTGACTCTACCCTGTTCTAACTGCGTCGAAACGTTCATCTAGTAAACATAGGTTGGTCAGAGGCTACAATGACACATGCCTATATTCCCCAATCATGGAGGTTTTCTCATTTACATTAGAGCAGAATGTACAGTGAAAAGTCAACTCCATCTGGTGCTTCAATCTCAATCCTGGGTGTAGCCCCTCTATTACTTACCTGCTCCAGGCAGGATTAAATCAGGGTCTCTTGCATAAGTGGGTGCTCTAATGAGGACCCTAAAGATCACAGGTTCTAGCAGTTGTCAAAGTAGCATCTTGAAACCAGGGGAGCAATGGTTATATGCATTGAACTTACCAGCTGGGCCCAATTACATGGACACAGTCTATGATCACCACTTATGCCGCCAGGTTAGTTTTATTCTTTGTTTTTTGAACCAAGCATGTTGTCTGGCCATGGGAGAAGATGCACAAGCACACCTGGAGGAACAGAAGGTGTAAGATACTTACATGACTATGCTGGATCCTTGCATGAAAATGAGCAATAAGACTCACAGGTCCTCGCACAGCTCTGGCCTTCAGAAATAGTCAAACTAAGCCAAACACATTCCCAAATCCAAAGAGACAAGTTTGAGGGGAAAAAAAAGCTCTGCATTCTCCATAAAGCAGTTAAATGTCTCTCAGCCGGACCTCATTAATAAACGAGAACACAGTGAAATCATCAAGTCAGTCACAAACCTGGGCAAATCAGTATTCACATGGCAACATGAGTCAAGTAAAAAAAGGACTGCAAAAAAAATATCTACCAGGGTTAGAAATATCTAACCCAGAGCCCATCTGCTCCCTGTGGGCATTGATGCACAGAAGGGAAAAAAAAAAATAATAAAAAAAAATAAATAAATAAAAAAATAAAAATAGTCAAGTCATACTTGCATGTTGAACCACAATTCTGTGGACTTATTTTAGATTCTACATCTATTTAAATCATGAGAAACAATGCATAGACAAATTTGGAAAATGTAGTAAATTAACAATTGCTTTTCTACATGCCTTGACCAAACATCCCCATTAAAATCTAGAGTATGCAGCGAAAATCTCTACAGTCCAAGTTTTTGGACTCTGTATTTAGGGCACCCTGGTCTGAACAAGCAAGCAATATCAATTAAATGCACAACTCCAGAGTGAAATCAGTGTTTGACTTAGTGTGTAAAAGACCATTGGATCAGCAAACATGGCAAGAAAATTAACGTCAGTATAAAATGGGTTAAAAAAAAAATATTGTACCTACTCCTTGGAATATGAATTCTACCAGAGGGCAACAACTCCTACTTCGTGCATTACTCAAAATGCTCGATGAACACTCAGTAACAGAATTTGGGCCTCTGTTGCCCTTCATATCATGCAGTCAGCACAAGTCAAACTCAAATCAAATAGACCAAAAGACATACAGGTACATACCAGAGTTTGCAGGACCTTCCAGATCAGTTTTCAGCCCTCTATGGAGTTCGTGGCTTAAGTATGTCAGAGCACTGGACCTTGAAGGACGTAGCAGAAACCCTAGAAGAACAGAGGAGTTAAAACAAGAGGGGTACTCACGTGCCTTCAAGATCCTTGCTTGGTGGATTCCAGCACAAGACAGACTCAGGCCTTCAGGTCTCAAGTCCACATCACATTTAACCGGAAGTACATCTTTTAAATAAACAGATAAAGAGGTAAAAGTAGTACTGAATAGTTTATCAGTGTCAAAATTAAACATACTGGCTTTCGTTTGTTAACTTTTTTTTTGCACTCGGTAGTCTGCAGTTTGTCAATGGTAAAGCACATGCAGGCCAGGAAAAATACACTTAGGAAAAGTGTGATACTCACATGCATACACCTTAGCATTTGGTTGACTCGAGCATGGACTTGTACAGCTCTGGCCTTAATACAAAAGGGGTTCAAACCATCTCCACTCCACACCAGATCTATCAGTAGTAAACTCGCCTATTAAATCAAAAGAAAATTAGAGCAAGAAAGTGGTGGAAAACATGCTAGCAGCACTTCAACATTCAAACAAGCTAGTTAATACCTAATGAAGATTTAATAAGAGGTCATCAGTGCGCCTCTGACCAACCGTCAATAGATCTCTCGTGTTCAAGATCTACACTGCTGAAACTGTCTCTACGTCTGGGGCACCCCTGTCTGAACACTATAGCTCAAGTAAATGGTTTTGGATCTCCGTACATGAACTCTCATAACTGACTCAACCCTCAGTTCTGAACTTAACTGCATTTCCACATTCCTTAGTGGTTGGTCAGAGGTGACTAATGGATACTTGCATTATATAAATGGCATTTAGGAGTCTATCAGACAACACTTTTTGGGGCCACTTAAAGGGCACATGATCGTATTTGTCACAAGAAGAAATTAGCAAGACCTTTCACAGGGTTATCATCATCATCATCATCATCATCATCATCATCAACAATCAAAAAGTGATACTCACATGCCAACTCAGGATCTTTACCTGGTTTAAGCTCCTGGCTAGGCTCAAGCCAAGACTCAAGTCGTTAAATAGTGTTAAAAACCATGCTCTGGATTCCACAGAAGTAACAAACACCTTAACGGTCCAGTTAGAAAGTCAAAGTAGCAATTTAGAAGCACAGACAAATGGTTTAGCATCACTGAACATTAACATACTGGTCTTTGACAATTTAAACAAGCAGTTATCAATGCACCCTTTGACCAACCATCCAAGACTTTGCTCCCTATATTCAAGCACCTCTGTCTGAACACAACAGCTCAAACACTACCAGATATTACTATACAGATGACAGACTCTGCCCTACCTATCCTACCTACTCTGATGTTGGTGATGGTCTTCATCTAATAATAAACCGGGTGGTTGGTCAGAGGCTACTATAATTAATGCCTACATTCTTTAATAATAAACAATTTGAAGACCACATAAGACCAGAACGTACAATGGTGTCGAGTCACTGACCATCACAGTACTGGTCTGTTGATCGTTGTTGGTCAAACATGCACAAAACCACTGGCAGAAGAGGACAATGACAATACATACCATGGTGAGCAGAATTTAAACCAGATCTTCTGACCTGCCAATTTAGAAGGATGTCAGATCACTAGTTAAGGATGCACATGTAAACCTGGAATGCAGAAAAATGGAGATTATAAATTGGGATATTCATGCTTTCAAGGTCTTTTAAGCACATGGCTCAGGCCTTCATAAAAAGATGACCTCAGACCACTTCACATCGGTTTTATTTGAATGGAGTAAGAGATAATGAAACAAAGCAGCTCCGAGGCAAGCAACTTGTCAACATTGAAACGTGCGGCTCTTTAAAAACTGAATACATTTACGTGTTCATCAATGCACCTTTGACCGACCATCCCTATATGGCCTGTACACTAAATTAACCTCTACAGTGTAGCTTTGGTCCCTACATCAAGCAGCCGGTCTAAACGAAATCTCAAGATTTGACTGACATATGACTGACTCTACCCTCAGTTTTGCACATAACTGCATTGAGACATTCAACAGGTTGGTTGGTCAGAGGCTACAAATGATGAATACATTCATGAGGCGGTTACGGGTTAGCAGACCAGAATTGGGCTTTGTAGATCATGTCCTCTACTCTGAGCAGTAAGACAGACTGACCACAAAATACATACATAAGAGAAAACAGGAGACCAATACATACCAAGGTTTGCATTCAAGTTGGGCTTGCAATTTTTAGAAGGATGTCTGATCAACAGGCATGGCAGAGGAAGTAGGCCTGAAAGCACAGAAGATTGATAAATACTTGCATGCCTTCAAGAATCTTGTGTAGGGTACTTGGAGCACAGACTCACCTTCGCAACGGTTATGCCTTCAGACACTCAAAGGAGTTAAATTAGAGTGTCCAAGTAAATTAGAAGCACAGAGGTTTAATTTTAGTCTCAGTAAAACATGCTGGTCTTCAATCTAAACAATTTAGACGAGCATTATCAATGCACCTTTGACCATCCAAGATTTGTCCCCATGTTTGTCCTTCTCTATACATGACATGTTACACAATTTAATTTGCCTCTACTTTGACTGACTCTACCCTATCTCCCTATACTAAAAGCATTTTGATGTCATTCAGCTAATAGTAAACAAAAAAGTTGGTTGGTCAGAGGCTACAATGACAAATGCCTAGACTCTCCATGATCAAGGTGTGGGAGGTCTCAGCAAGAACAAATAAGACCAAAATGCATACCAAAAAAACCCTTAACTCAGGCCTCAAGTTTCAATCCTGGGCACTGTCCTTCCTCAGATGTAACAAGTTTAAGAAACAAAAAAAAAAAAAAAAAAAAAGACAACAGTAACTGATACATACCTGGATTAGCAAGATCTTCAAATTGGGGCAGTCTCTTGACCTCCATGGAGTCAACTGTTGTGATCATTGGGCCATAAAGAGAACCGCAAAAGAAAAACCCAATAGAGCACATTGTTAAATACAAGGGATACGCACGTGCCGTTTCAGGAGCCTTGCTTTTTGCTTTTCTTGAGACTTCAACAAAAATGTTCAAAACAGCTTTAAAGTGTGTGGGGGGGGGGGGGGGGGGGGGGGGGGGGGGGGGGGACTTTAAACAAAGCTAAAATGTCAAAAGCAGTAGTTAAGCAGCACAGGTGACTTAGCAGTCATGTCAACATTAAAACATTCTGGTCTTCAAACTATGATATGATTGACATAAGCAGTTATCAATGCACCTTCAATCAACCATCCAAAATTTCTCCCCGTTTATGCGCCCCTATCTGAACGCAACAACTTAACCTCTACACACTACCCTACCTATCCTCCCTACATCTGACCTCATTGACATTCATCAACTAATAGTAAACGGGGTGGTTGGTCAGAGGCTACAATGACAAATGCCTGTATTCTCCATGATGAAACAGTTGTGTACCTTAACCCAAGTCTTAAGACCAGAATGTCCAATGTAGTAATGCAGTCAATTCCATGTGGTGTCACCAACCATCACAATCCCAGAACAAATGAAATAAAACCAATACATACCAATATCTTAATATTGGGCAATCTCTTGGCCTGCCTTCAGTGACAATGAGGGCAAGTCTGGAAGAAAAGATGGTTGAAAAGAGTAATACTCACATGCCAACTCAGGATCCTTTGTGAATTTAAGACACCAAGTGCATGCCTTTATGGAAGGAAAAGAAAAAATAAATAAATAAAAAATTCTTGATTCCACATCAGTTTCAACAGTGGCAAAACATCTTTCAAGTAAAGACAGTCAAGTTAGAAAGTCAAAAGTAGTTTAGAAGCACAGTGGAATGGTTTCACATTAATTTCAACATTAAAACATGCTGATCTTCAATAAATTCAAACAAGCAGTCAATGCACCTTTGACCGACCATCCAACACTTAAGTTCCTATACTTGGGCAACCCTATCTGAATGAAACAGCTAAAGCGGTATTTAATGCACCTCTACATATGACTGACTTTGCCCTACCTATCCTCCCTACTCTGACCTCTGTGATGTTCATCAGCTAATAGTCAACAGGATGGTTGGTCAGGGGCTACAACGACAAATGCCCGTGTTCTCAATAAAGTAGTTGAGTCAACAAGCCAATTATAAGACCAGAATGACAAGTGAAAACGTTGAGTCATTTAAAAAGACAACAAAAGATACATACCGAGGACAGCAAGATCAATACATTTAGATTCTTCTGACCTTACATTAGGTCTGTAGTTTTTTAAAGGATGCCGGATGATTGGGGTGTGGAGGAAGCTCAAGCAGGCCTAGAAAAGCAAATGGTTGAAGAAAACAAGAGCAGTACTCACATGCTTGATGTATTGGAGCACAGAATTGCCCAGCTCTGGCACACACCATCTATTAGACAAAGACAGGTTAGCACAAGAACAAAGTGGAACTGCAGCAAAGAGGATGTTGCATCTGTCAAAAGCAAGCTGCTCTTTAAAAGTGAACAAAATTAGGATTAACAAGTTGTCAGTGTACCTTTGACCAACCATTCCTATACTGACCTAGTGTTAAATTTCTAAATGACTACTAGTTCCTAGTCCTTTCATACGGGGCGCCCCTGTCAGTATTTTCTATGCTTTTCCATGTGACTGGTTCTACCCTTAGATCTGCACTTAACTTCACGACGTTCCTCAATGAGTACAAACAAGTTGGTTGGTCAGAGGCTACAATGACAAATATGGGTATATTCCAAATAAAGCTGTTGAGTAAACAAAAGTGAAGACTTGAGAAAGTCTGTGGTGCAACACTTACCATCACATTCCTAGATTTCAATGGTCTTCAAGTTTCATGTTGTAGTCGATCTGTATAATGCAATGGCACATTTGTTTTACTCACCTCATGTCTTGACCACTTCTCTCTAAAGCTCACCTAACTGAAAGAAAGCTATTGTTATGATCCTGTACCCAATTCTGACCACAGTTAAAACAATAAATGATACACAAATACACTCTTTATAAAACTCCTTTAAATTAAAACCTATGATTCTGTAGTATAAACCAGTTTGACTCACAGCATCTCTGGTCTGATTCAGCGTAGAACAGCCCAGGCCACAGCTTGCTCTTTTTATAAGCTACTGATCTGAATCAGGTGCGCTAGTTAATGAAAACAATCTTCTGGCTTCTTCTTATTGTTTGTTTTAATGGCAGTTGACAAACCTACTTAAAAAGAGCATTTCTGCCACCTACTGGACTGGAGTATTAAACTGGACACTACACTATAACCTTTCCAATAAATAAAGGTCCTCAAGAAAGGTACTAAAAAGCACTGTTATGAAACACAAGAGACTGCAAAGAGATATATTTCTTTGTTTGTGTGTTTACTTCACTGACTCAAATTATACATTTTAAATGTGCTTTTATGTCATTTTTATTAATGAGTACACCTTAGGTTTTAAAATGTTTGGGGGGGAAACAGATAACCACAATTTGTTATATTTTTTCATAAATCAATGTTTTGTTTTGTTTTTACAATTGTACTGTTCATTACACAATATAAATCATGATTTCTGAAAATTACAAAAACACCTTCAGTTTCAGTCATTTCCATATATCATGGTTTTTCTGTTTTACAATTCATGAAAACATACAATTTAATTATTAAGAAATTAGACTAGAGACTAACTGAAGTTGTATTAATATCCTCATGCTATCACCATTCAGTCTAAAAGTACTATTGTGTTACCATACGATACAAGTGTGTCTAATCACTTACAGTTTTCAAATTGAACTTAATAACTTAATTAACCTAAGAGTTTTCATAAACTTTTAAAACTGAGATAGTATTTGTTCATTTGTTTGCAAACACCAGAAAGCATTTAGAAATAAAGGACAATTAATTTATTTCGATTTATTGATTAATACTTCACAACAGATTATGAAAAAACAAAGCTTGTGTGCATGATTGGAAATGGAAATGTGATGAAATAAAAAAGTATAACAATGCTTCCGCATCCAAGTTTGAAGATACCATGGACAAACAACCTATAAAAAGATGTATTTCATTAAAAAATACTATTGCTCTGTAAATTATTCAAATTATTATTCAGAACCAAATATGTTATTGAGTATATATAAAGTTGGGTGTCACGTTGCAGCAATGGGTAGCATGATCGTCTCACAGCAAAAAGTTCACTGGTTTGAGCCTCTGCTGGGTCTGTTGGCATTTCTGTGTGGAGTTTGCATGTTCTTCCTGGGTTGGCGTGGGTTTCCTCTGACCCAGCCGAGGCTCGAACCAGCGACCTTCTTACTGTGAGGCAAACGTGCTACCCACTGTGACACTGTGACACCCCTTGCTACTATTTTGTAAGGCAAAATGTTATACAGGACCAGCATAGTTTCCATTAATAAAAACAATACAATTTCCATAATAAGTTAACCACTACAAATTCTTACATGCATTCAGTTGTTGTTTTTAGCTTGGATAGTTGTAGTTTTACTTGTGATAATTAAACCAAATAGCTCTGCAGTAAAATTCTAACTAGAGCTCTGCAAATTTCATATGTAGGCCTATTAGTAAGAGTTATATAGATAGCTGAAACAGCTCTGTAATCAAGAATGTTACTAATGAATTTAAGAGCTCTCTGTAGTCATTTATTGTAAAAAAATAATTTGAAGAGCTCTCAAAATTAATTATAGTATTTCACTTATAATAGAGCTCTATTCATTTGCTATGGTTATAGTTGCTCAAATGACCAACGTGCACGAACATAATAAACTGACCTGCGCCCCCTTGAAGAGGGAGGAAGACGAGCACAGATTCAACAGGTTTTACATTTTCGAGCAAAAGCTGTTTATACTGTTTTACTACAGTAAATGATAAAATGATTGTATTTACTATAAACTACAAATATAGAGGATACTTATCTTACAGGAAAAATCACTATGTAAAAAGATAAAAAGAACAAAATGCAAGTGTTTGTAGTATATTTATTTGTATTTTTCTGTTTTATATTAATTTATTTATTGTATTATTTTATTAATGCGTTACCCCTGTCATATATGAATATATGTACCCTTGTTTGTATAATATGTAAATAAAACTAAATGTAATTAAAAAATAATTACAATAAATTGACAATGAAATTTTATTAAAATAAAGTAACAAATATTAACAACAAATAAATAACACCAACAAAGAGGACAATTATCCTAGAAAAATCTCAGTATGCCTTCTCAATAAAAATCTCAGTAACAGAACTGTTTTCAGACATCTCTGCGGTCTATTCTTACTCATCTGCACATCTGATTGAGGAGAGAAATCATCTCATTCACTCAGAGTAACACAGAATCAAACAATCTGACAGAACAGCAAGAAACAAAAGCACAAACCAAACTACTGTACTGAGTATATTTACTGTGCTGAAATGATCTGCATGATGGCATTTCAGACATGAACCAGATGCTTCTGTTTTAATAATGTTATTCATTCATTTCATTCATTTTCTTTTCGGCTTAGTCCGTTTATAAACGGCAGAATAAACCGCCAACTATTCCAGCATATGTTTTACGGATGCCCTTCCAGCTGCAACCATCACTGGGAAACACCCACACACTCTCATTCATTCACACACATACACTACGGCCAATTTAGCTTACCCAATTCCTCTATAACGCATGTGTTTGGACTTGTGGGGGAAACCAGAGCACACAGAGGAAACCCACGCCAACATGGGGAGAACATGCAAACTCCACACAGAAAACCAACTGACCCAACCTAGACTCGAACCAGTGACCTTCCTGCTATGAGGTGACAGCGATACCCACTGCCGCCCTTAGTAATTTTAATATTACTTTATATTACCTCTATGTCAGCATCACAGAGATAAGTCACAGGAGATAAGAGATCAGGACCTCCAGCACAGCATGACTACAATAAAATAAAGGAGACAACCCAACCCAAAAAAAACATTTCCCTCATATAGCCAAGACAGGCTCATTGGGTAAATATACCCTGATGTATATTTTTGAGAACCAACAGGTAAGTGCCCTCGTGTATGTATTGTTGCATTTTCTGTGTAAAACCCAAAGCTATGGGGTGGCACCACTGATCGCTTACCTCCGTATGGCCGGCTTTTCTGACGTGACCGGTTTGCTCAGTAGTTCGCTACATGTGGTGCTGGACTTGGGAGGCAGAAGTGAAGCAGACCAGGGTTTGAGCCCAACTAATAACTGTTCCACAAACCCGGCAAAACTAAATGAAATTCAAAAACTGCATGAGGTTGTGGTAGAAGCAAGAGATGCTTATGTTTGGTTTCAATTCTGTTGAGGTGGCAGCCCACCATGAGGGGCTGTCACCCCTTATTTTCATTCATTAATTTTCCTTTGGCTTAGTCCCTGATTAATCAGGGGTTGCCATGGCAGAATGAACCGCCAACTACTCTGGCATATGTTTTACACAGCGGATGCCCTTTCAGTCGCAACCCCGTATACTCATACACTGTTGCAATCACACACTCACTCATACACTACAGCCAATTTAGTTCATCAATTCCCCTATAGCACATGTGTTTGGCACCCGGAGGAAACCCATGCCAACACGGGGAGAACATGCAAAGTCACCTCCTCGCCCAGCCAGAACTTGAACCAGTGACCTTCTTGCTGTGAGGCGACAGTGCTAACCACTAAGCCACTATGCCACTCATTTTGTTGAGTAACATTATTGAGAGTTCACGGGACTCCCACAAAATGGAAATATCCTAAAACGAATAGTTCACTAAAAACAAATACTTTCACTATTACCAGCGATCCAGTCCTTGCTGGAGAACACTTATGCTGCGTTCACACCAGACGCAGAAGACGCGTCAAGCATGAGTGATTTACATGTTAAGTCAATGCAAATACACGAATAGACATAGAGGCGGCGCGACTGACGAGTTGAGCGTTTTGGCCGATTGACGCACTTATTGCTCATATCGCGCGTTTCATGCATTAACCAATCAGGAGCTTGCTTTTGTGGGGGCGTGATTATGACGTAGCGCCTGTTGTTGGCGTCCCGGGGGGAATCCTCCTGCTGACATCGGACAACAGTTCATCAAACTGATCTCGGCTCAGTCAGAAGCACCGCTAAAAGCTTCCATCATCCAGGTTCAGTTTCTGGAGGAGTTTATGAGCTCACAGAGCTGAGTGCACCTCTGAAAGTATCTAGTGGACTCAGGCACGGCTCCAAACAAATCAACACTTTTTTTCAGCCTTCATAAAGCACATGAACACAGCTATCCTCTCAATAAAACCCATGTTAGCCATTTAGCAACAAAGCTAGTCACCGGGCAGACAGAAGCCCTCATAGAGCTGGGTGCACCCAAAAGGATCTAGTGGACTCAGACACGGCTCCAACGTTTCGACAAAGCTAGAGTCACCGGGCAAACAGAAGCCCTGCCCATCACGTGAATCCGCATCTATTGCTCAGTAAATTCGATGCGCGAATGAAGCGAGTAAATGCAAATGTTCACGCGTCTATTTACACGCGAATAGCGCGATTTATTGGCGCATTCCGTGTCTGGTGTGAACACAGCATTAATGTCACCCGAACTACACATCTGCCACCAAATTGGAATACATCTCCCATCATGCACCCCTTACACACACCAGTTCCAGATCACCACTGATTACAAACACACAGCTGAAGCTCATGAAGACTGATTATCAAGACCATAAATACACCTCACACTGGGCTGAGTCTTATTAGCTGTAAGTGAGCAATTTAAAGCTTTTTCCTTGTCCTGCCTTCTGTGTTTTGTTTACTGTTTATGTTGTTTTGCCACCTGTCCCAACCATTCACCAGCTTTCCTGACTAGGCAATGGATTACCTGCATGTTCCTGTCTGTTTATGTTTTGACCTTTGCCTGCCTGGTGATTCTTCAATAAATTGCACGGGGATCCTAACCTCTGTTGTCAACCCGACGCATTACAAATACTCTATCATTTATCTACAGCACAAAAGCAACTAGTACCACTAAAATCAAATAAATACAATTTACATGCAATTTGTTTAGACCTACATGTTTTGTTAATTCAGTTTATTTATTTTTAAATTAGTTAAATAATGAAAATTGACCTATTTTTATTTATTGAGAAATAAGGATAACTTATGTTCAATGTTTGGATATTGCTGATGGCCCACATTCTGAAGCAGTATTAGGCAAAATACTTTCCTTCTAGAAATCAATGTTTATTATTATTTTGTTTCTAGTTTTTCCAGCTATTTTTCATTCGTCCTGTCTATTCTCCGTTTACTTCATCCTGATGTCCAGGGAGCCATCAACTTCATTACAGTGACCCATGTGACAGAACTTATCATGGATGACGAGACAAAATTAAACATGCTAGACAAAAGCCAATAGATGACAAGCTGGAAAATACTATCCAAAAACACATAATGGCTAATGATATCACCAAAAGCTGCCCAGTGAAATTAATACCATTATAATGATTGGCTGAGGCACCTTGTGGTGTCCATGTTAGCCGACACACTTTTTCCAATAGTGTATAATACACTTCTGTGTCTCAGTACTTTGCTTTTCTCATCTTTAAAGGGTCACGAAACACCAGAACACATGTTTGAGCTGTTGACAGTCATATATGTGTCCCACGCTGCTATAAACACTATTAGGACACATATATTGCACTAATAAGTGAAAATTGGTTGTTTTTGTGTTATTTTGAGCAAATTCGCTCTTCCGGTTTGAAACAAATTTCTGGAGCTGCGTCACGGAGATTAGATACTTGCATGTAGTCCAGCGTGGAGAGTGGCTGTCTGTATCTGCGAGTACATCGTGACGTCTCTGAGTGTGCAGCATTAATTCATGAGTATGACTTGGTTCAAACCAATCAACGCACTCTATTGTGTATGAGGTGCAACTTCATTAATATGCATGATAGCTTCAAGACTGTTTTACCAGTGTTCAGACGACAAAGAGACGCCACGTTGTGCTGCCAAAACAAGAGAAAGAGCGAGAATTTAGAGACACGGGTCATCAGTGTTGCATTTATTAGTGTGCTGCGTTTATTATTGTGCTGCAACGAAGGTTTTGTTTTCATTTCCCCGCTATGAGAATTTGCCTGTGTATGAGAACACGTGTGGAATTTTTTTACCCGAGAGCTTTTCGCATCTGGAAATGATGAAATCCGGAATTGCTGCTCGTCTCCTTTTAATAAAAAGACACAGCTCCAGTTTGATTGTCCTGTGTCTACAGATTTGGTAAGTGTGTGTGAGAGCAGTGCCCTTTGTTTGTTCATTCAGATGGCAAAGTTAGTTCGTATGATCAGCAGTGCTCTTTCAGTGTTTAAAGACAGACCTCAGTCAAAATGATTTAGTTACTAAGTTTACAGTATGTTAATATCACTACAATATAATAGACTGAAAGATCTGCTGTAAATGCTGCTCTCCGAGTGTAAACATGTAAACACCGCAATCAAACGTGTTCCTGAATAAGAAGTGAAAGTGCCAAACTGCAGTAAAAGTCAACAAATTAATAATTTGGCAAGTAATTCGATTACTGATGTCCATGTAAACACAGTCACTGTCTTTCTCCCCTGCGTCTGTGTTTGTTTTGCCTGTGATCCGCGCGTGCCCAAATGGAAACTCCCTTCTTGCAAATTCTTCCCTCTTCCCCTCCCCCGACACTCCCAGAGCTGGACACGCCCACTTTTCTGACTTTTTCCAAACTAGAGGTGTGAAAACACCCTGCTGAGACAGGGGGGGTTTCGTGACTCTTTAAAGTGTTTTTGTAAATTTTCTCCAGTAATTAGGCTGGCTTGTCAAAAGCCAGACTACTGAAATTCTATATAAACTTATTATTCTTCTTCTTCTGAGACTAAAAAACAAAACGCATCTCCTCCTAGACTGTTCAAGCTATGACCACCAAACTCACACCAGACCTCCGAACTGGTCTGACTCGAGTTGCTATATCTTTTCCGACTGATCCGACTTTCGGTTTTCCGAAAAACGTCCCGGGACCACCGGAAAAATCCCATTGACTTAACATTGGATCAAACTTTGTGACCTCATAACTCTGCGTCAGACTGTCGCACAGACTTCTAACTGGGCTCATTTAACTCAGACTATCAAACTGCCAATAACTGATGAGCTTTTAACTTTCTGGCCACACCCTAGCAACCACTTTTGGACCCTAGAAACTGTCCCATAGACTTCCATTCAAAAGACTCTCATTGACTTAACATTGGATCAAACTTTGTAAGCTCATAACTCTGCATCAGACTGTCATACAGACTTCTAATTGGGCTCATTTAACGCAGACTACCAAACTGTCAATGACTGATGAGCTTTTAACTTTCTAGCCACACCCCTAACTACCAGAAACTGCACCCTAGCAACTGCTCCATAGACTGCCTTTACAAAGGCCTAGATTGATATCTTCATGCTGCAGCGTTATAGAGAGATGAGGGTTGATTTAAATTGATCATACTGGCTAGAAGATTTGATACATCATCAGTCTAAGCTGTCAATCAACCCCATAGCAACAAAACAGACTAACCTAGCAACAATATAATAGCAGCTATATCTCAGCATCAGAACATCGTAGAGAAGCGGGGATTGGCTCGTTTGACTTATGCTAGCACACCGTAATTCCTGTATGGTTCACATGCTAGCAGTGACTAGCTTCATGCTAATAATGATTAGCTATGTGTTTTAACATGCCAGAAACTATCTATCTATCTATCTATCTATCTATCTATCTATTTATATTTTTTCAAACTGTTTTAAACTAAATAAACTATTACGAACCAGCTTTCACAAGCCAGCCTCAAAGTTTGTCTTGGCGAACTTTATTGTCTAGTTTATGTTGTTTCTGTTCTTTATCAAGCATCTGCTGAAGCTCCTGAACGTGAAACTTTCTCTTCTCCTAATCTCCTCTAGCTCTTGTTTTAGATCTTTCATCATTCTCTTCCATCTCTTTCTCTCTTCTTCTCGTCTCTCTTCGTCTTTTCTTTTTCTTAACTCCCACTCCTCTTCCCTCTCTCTCTCCAGCTCCTCATGATGTCTTTTAGTTTCCCGTCTCTTTTCCTCATACTCTTTCTCTTCTCTGTTTCTGTCTCTCCTCCTCCATCTTCTGTCATTCTTCTTCTCTTTCTCATTTTCTCCAGCTCTTCTTGTTTTTCTCTCAGTTGTTCTTCGTGTTTCTCTTTTCTTTTTCGTTCTTCTTCCTCTCGTTCTCTCAACCTTCGTTTCTTCTCATCCTCCCATTCTCTCTGCTGTCGTTTAATTTCCTCTTGAATCTCTTTTCTGTCATTTTCAGCCTCTTTTATTCTTCTTTTCCATCTCTGTCTTTCCTCTTCTTCTTCTTTCCTCCTCTTTTTCTTCTCTAAATGCCTCATTTTTCTTTCTTCTTTTTCTTTCATCTTTAATTCTGCTATAATTCTCTCTTGTTCATTTTCATCTTTTCTTGGTCTTGTCTGTATTTCTCTTCTCTCTTTCTGTCTTCTTCTTCTCTTTCTTTCTGCTGTTGTTCATACTGTGATCTCTGATTCTCAATCTCTCTCTTCATCTCCTCAATTTCTCGATCATATGCTTCTTTTTTCTGTTTTTCCTCTTCTAATAGTTTCTGTTGCTCCATCTCTTGTCTTTGTCTAATCTCGTTCTCTCTCTGTTGTTTTTCCTCATCTGATTTTCTTTTCTCTTCTTCCAGTCTTTCCTTTAGTGTCTTCATCTCCATCTCATATTTATCTTGTATCTCTTCTCTCTGTTTCTGAATCTCTCTTTCTCTCTCTTTCAGTATTTCCTCCATTTTCTTCTTAATGGACATCTCTGCCTCCTCAAACATGTCATTAGTGAAGTATCGGCCCTGATTATTAGTTTTCAACTCTTCAATCATCTTTAACAGCTTCATCACTTGAGTTTTGTCTTGTTTTTCTCTGTTATTGAAAGCCAGGAATCTGTTTCCACAATCTCTGATCAGTTTCTGGAGCTCTGCAGATTTGCTTTTCTTCACATAATCCTCAATAGATTCATCATTGAGATCATCTCCTCTGGTGAAGAGAACGATGCTGAACTGAGCAGATCTTGGACCAAATATCTTCTTGATCAGATCGATAGTGTCTGTCTCCTCTTTAGTTATTCTTCCCAAACTCAACACAATGATAAACACATGAGGTCCAGGAGCTGACAGTGAAACACACTTCACTATTTCTTCCACCACTTGATCATCTGTCATTGTGTTGACGATTCCTGGAGTATCAACAACAGCTACTGATCGACCATCAATGTCTCCAACTCTCTTCTCACAAACAGTCGTCACTGAATCTGTGTTTAATTGGCTGAGAAACTCCTTTCTTCCCAGAATAGTGTTTCCTGTTGCTCTCTTTCCGCTTCCTGTACTCCCGATCAGCACAATCCTCAGACACTCCTGATCTTCTGAATAATCAGCAACTGAAAATCATTTTTCACAAAACAGATTTAGCTTTTTCTTCAATAAAATATTTATTTTTAATAAAATATAATAAGCAATGTGAATTGTTGTCTGTGTATTTTCACTTATAGATTTTAAAATGTAATGAAACCCTTTTTTTGTGAGATTGTAACAGATATACAGTTGAAGTCAGAATTATTAGCCCCCTGAATTATTACCACCCCTGTTTTTTTCCCCAATTTCTGTTTAATGGAGAGCAGATGTTTTCAGCACATTTCTAATCATAATAGTTTTAATAACTCATCTCTAATAACTGATTTATTTTATCTTTGTCATGATGACAGTAAATAATATTAGACTAGATATTCTTCAAGACACTTCTATACAGCTTAAAGTGACATTTAAAGGCTTAACTAGGTTAATTAGGTTAACTAGGCAGGTTAGGGGAATTAGGCAAGTTATTGTATAATGATGGTTTGTTCTGTAGACTATCAGAAAATATATAGCTTAAAGGGGCTAATAATATTGATCTTAAAATGGTGTTTAAAAAATTTAAATTTGCTTTTATTCTAGCCGAAATAAAACAAATAAGACTTTCTCCAGAAGAAAAAATATTATAGGAAATACTGTGAAAATTTCCTTGCTCTGTTAAACATGGGGAATTGGGAAATATTTAAAAAAGAAAAGAAAATTTAAAGGGGGGCGAATAATTTTGACTTCAACTGTATGTTTTGAACCTCAAAAAAGACAAAATTATCATCTGTTAGCTTTAACCCTCAGGGGTCTGAGGTGATTTTGGAGATGTTTTGACATGCCCTGACATTTGTGCTTATTTCAGCTACTTATTACATAGTACTGACCAACATGTATTTTTTTTTTGTATTCAGCACAAACTGTGCTATAATATTATGTAAGAAATATAGATGTACATGCTTGCGTTTTTTAAAAGAAAAAAAAAGTATTATGCGTGGTTAGTAAGTTTTGGAGAAAAAATAAGGTGCAAAAAACACACTGAATGTGCCTGAACAAGGCTAGAATATTTACTTCCCAATTATGTGAAACTTATTCTGTTCTCTTATTTAAAAAAAAAAAAACATTACAATGATTTAAATTTTGTTAAGTTTGTTTGGGTGATCTTAGCTGTATGCGTGAGTGACAATGGTCATGAATAGTGCTCAGCAAGATGCAGTGCTCAGCATATATAAGTATACTCCTCACACAAATCTTTTAAATTAATATTTTTAATAGGAAGCTGTACAATATTATATTTGTGCATATACATTAGATTAGTCAGTACTGAAGCCAAATCTGGAGCTTATCTAATATAATAACTTACTATAAACAAATGTATATGTTATGAAAAAATATTAAATTCAAATTTTTAATGGAAAAAATCAAGAGAAGCAAAAAAATGAAAAAATTTAGTTGAAATGTTGTAGGTTGTAATAATTTTTTTTTTTTTTGCAATATTATGCTCTAATTGCATTATCTTTCACTTTCTCAAAATGTTTGGTGACTTAAATATAATTTTCATAAATATATCTGTTTAATAAATCTGATTTGTTTAAATGCACCAAAATACATTGCCTATATTCACTGAGAAATGGAGAAAAACATTCATTTTGAAAATGGGCTGTACTCCATTATGCTGAGCACTGTATGTGAACTTATACAGCATGCACAACAAATATATATTTGAAATGGTATAAAACGTTTTTGCAAAAAAATAATAATTATTAAATTATTAAATAATAACTTCTGAATGACTCTGAGACACTGAAGTAGTGTTGTAACCATGGAAATGACATGACAACAAAGGTGCAGATCCAAATGCAGGCTTTTATTGGAGGGATGGTCAGGCAAGCAATGATCAAGACAGGAGCAAACAGTCTTATGAGGGAAATCCAGAATCGTGGTCAATATAGCAGGCAGATGGTCACAAGGATGGCAGCAGACAGGCAGAAACAGATAAACAAGGCAAGGGTCCAAACACGGCAAAAACAAGACAAGGAAACGCTTTGAATTGACACTGTAAACAGGTAACAAGACTCGGCAATGGAGTGAGTGTATGTTCTGCTTATGTAGTGTGTGTAATCAGTTCTTGAGTGGCTTCAGCTGTGGGATGCAATCAGTGATGATGTGGAACCGGTTGTGTGTGATGTCAGAGTAGTGCATGTATGGGGATGTAGTCCATAAGATGGCGGATTTGTAGTCCATGAGTGAGAGTGCATGTTTACCAGCGATCTAAGGGAAGAAGATCGCTGGTGATCGTGACAGAGCCCCCCCTCTAAGGAGTGGCTTCCAGACACTCTTATCACAGTTCAGGCAGGAGGTGGAGCGGAGGCGGAACAGGGGGAGGGATGGAGGGCCAGGACCATGCAGCTGAGGCGTGTTAGAAGCATGAAGCCGCAGAAAGCCCAGAGAGTGGGGCTGCGGAGGGCCTGGAGTGTGGAGCTGCGGAAGGCCCGGAGAGTGGAGCTGCGGAGGGCCTGGAGCGTGGAGTTGCAGAGGGCCCGGAGCGTGGAGCTGCGGAGGGCCCGGAGAGTGGAGCTGCGTAAGGCCTGGAGAGTGGAGCTGCGGAGGGCCTGGAGCGTGAAGCTGCGGAAGGCCCGGAGAGTGGAGCTGCGGAGGGCCTGGAGCGTGGAGCTGCGGAAGGCCTGGAGCATGGAGCTGGAGCTGCGTGAGGCCTAAAGAGTGAAGCTGCTGAGGGCCTGGAGTGTGGAGCTGGAGCTGTGTAAGGCCTGAAGAGTGAAGCTGCTGAGGGCCTGGAGTGTGGAGTTGCGAAAGGCCTGGGGAGTGGAGCTGAAGTTGGTCTGGGGGTTTAGGTTCAGCAGGCACAGGTAGTTCATGTAACCCCCATGGGTCAGAAGGCTTTGGTTCAGGGGGCATTGGCGTTTCAGATAACCCCAGTGGGTCTGAAGACTTGGATTCAGGAGATACAGACAGTTCGTTTAACCCCAGTGGGTCTGGAGGCTTGGGTTCAGGAGATACTGGCAGTTCATTTAACTCCAGTGGGTCAGGAGGCTTGGGTTCAAGGAGCACTGGCAGTTCGTATAACCCCAGTGGGTCAGGAGGCTTAGGTTCAAGAAGCACTGGCAGTTCATATAACCCAAGTGGGTCAGGAGGCTTGGGTTCAAGGAGCACTGGCAGTTCGTATAACCCCAGTGGGTCAGGAGGCTTAGGTTCAAGGAGCACTGGCAGTTCATATAACCCCAGTGGGTCAGGAGGCTTGGGTTCAAGGAGAACTGGCAGTTCATATAACCCCAGTGGGTCAGGAGGCTTGGGTTCAAGGAGCACTGGCAGTTCGTATAACCCCAGTGGGTCAGGAGGCTTAGGTTCAAGGAGCACTGGCAGTTCATATAACCCCAGTGGGTCAGGAGGTTTAGGTTCAAGCATCACTGGCAGTTCATATAACCCCAGTGGGTCAGGAGGCTTTGGGACGTCACACTGGCGGTACTGGGAAGTCACGTGTCTCTAGCACGTCACACGACTCTGGCAGCCCTTCCTGAAACTCAGGTGGTAATTCTTGTCCCTTGTGGGACTCAGGTGATGGCTCTGGCCTTTCGTGGGACTCAGGTGACGGCTCTGGCCTTTCGTGGGACTCAGGTGACGGCTCTGGCCTTTCGTGGGACTCAGGTGACGGCTCTGGCCTTTCGTGGGACTCAGGTGACAGCTCTGGCCTTTCGTGGGACTCAGGTGACAGCTCTGGCCTTTCGTGGGACTCAGGTGACAGCTCTGGCCTTTCGTGGGACTCAGGTGACAGCTCTGGCCTTTCGTGGGACAAAGGTGACTGCTCTGGCCTTTCGTGGGACTCAGGTGACTGCTCTGGCCTTTCGTGGGACTCAGGTGACTCTCGTACCCCTGGCCCTTCAAGGGATTCAGGAGGATCTGGCGCCCGCCCTTCGGGGAATTCAAGTGGGTCTGGCGCCCGCCATTCGGGGAATTCAAGTGGGTCTGGTGCCCACCATTCGGGGAGTTCAGAGGTTTCTGATGCTCGTCATTCGAGGGGTTCAGAGGTTTCTGGCGCCCGCCATTCGAGGGGTTCAGAGGTATCTGGCGCCCGCCATTCGAGGGGTTCAGAGGTATCTGGCGCCCGCCATTCGAGGGGTTCAGAGGTATCTGGCGCCCGCCATTCGAGGGGTTCAGAGGTATCTGGCGCCCGCCATTCGAGGGATTCAGAGGTTTCTGGCGCCCGCCATTCGAGGGATTCAGAGGTTTCTGGCGCCCGGCATTCGAGGGATTCAGAGATATCTGGCTTCCGCCATTCGGGGAATACAAAGGGTTCTGGTGGCGGCGACTCTGGCAGCTCTGGCGGCGGCGACTCTGGCAGCTCTGGCGGTGGCGACTCTGGCGGCGGCGACTCTGGCGGCGGCGACTCTGGCGGCGGCGACTCTGGCGGCGGCGACTCTGGCAGCTCTGGCGGCGGCGACTCTGGCAGCTCTGGCGGCGGTGACTCTGGCAGCTCTGGCGGCGGCGACTCTGGCGGCGGCGACTCTGGTGGCTCTGGAGGATCTGGCAGTGACTGAGGATCTGGCAGCGGCGACTCTGGCAGCTCTGGAGGATCTGGCAGTGACTGAGGATCTGGCAGCTCTGGCAGTGACTGAGGATCTGGCAGCTCTGGCAGTGACTGAGGATCTGGCAGCTCTGGCAGTGACTGAGGATCTGGCAGCTCTGGAGGATCTGGCAGCTCTGGAGGATCTGGCAGCTCTGGTGTTGGCATTTCAGGAACATGAACTTGGACTGTAACTATAACAGGAACAGACTCAGAACAGGAAGCCATCTTGTGAGCTGGGGAACTGGATGCGGCCATCTTGTGAACTGGGGAACTGGAGACAGTCATTTTGTGAGCTGGAGAACTGGAGATAGCCATCTTGTGAGCTGGAGGACTGGAGGCGGCCATTTTGTGAACTGGGGAACTGGAAGTGGCCATTTTGTTAACTGGAGGACTGGAGGTGGCCATCTTGTTAGCTGGAGGACTGGAAGTGGCCATTTTGTCACCTGGAGGACTGGAGGTGGCCATTTTGTGACATGGAGAACTGGAGGTGGCCCTCTTGTGCTTGACTGGACTGTTGGCGGCCATTTTGTCAACTGGCTGTGGTCTAGGCTGGTGAACAGGGGACAGGAGTATAGGAGATGCCAGCATTATAGTATTATTGGAGGGAACAGCAAGCCCCGTTGCCGGCGAGTCTTGCTGTATATTGCCCCCCCCCAAAAAACATTTAGGGGTCTCCTCCACCTCGCCTACGGTGAAGGTTGACCCAATGGCTCGTAAAGCCACATCTAGGGCTTGCTGGAAAGACCCCCGAGGACCATAACGGATGAGGGTGGATTTCAGTGGTTCGTTTAGTCCATCATAGAAAAAATCAATAAGTATGCAGTCCAGGAGAGTGGTGTCATTGGCAATGTCCAGAAAAGAGATGATATGGTCCTCGAGGGAATTCATACCTTGCCTTAGCCTGACGAGACGTCCTGCTGGATCCATGTTTGGCCGAGTTTTCTGTAACCATGGAAGTGACATGACAACAAAGGTGCAGATCCAAATGCAGGCTTTTATTGGAGGGATGGTCAGCCAAGCAATGATCAAGACAGGAGCAAACAGTCTTATGAGGGAAATCCAGAATCGTGGTCAATATAGCAGGCAGATGGTAACAAGGATGGCAGCAGACAGGCAGAAACAGATAAACAAGGCAAGGGTCCAAACACTGCAAAAACAAGACAAGGAAACGCTTTGAATTGACACTGTAAACAGGTAACAAGACTCGGCAATGGAGTGAGTGTATGTTCTGCTTATGTAGTGTGTGTAATCAGTTCTTGAGTGGCTTCAGCTGTGGGATGCAATCAGTGAAGATGTGGAACCGGTTGTGTGTGATGTCAGAGTAGTGCATGTATGGGGATGTAGTCCATAAGATGACGGATTTGTAGTCCATGAGTGAGAGTGCATGTTTACCAGCGATCTAAGGGGAGAAGATCGCTGGTGATCGTGACAAGTGTAATGACAAAAGCTTTAAACATAAGAATGAATAATATTTTAAACATGAAAAACAATTACTTTAAATCAAAATCATTGTTTAAGACCTTTTTTATATTTATATTTGCCCAAATACCCGATGATTATCCCGTGAGGTTAAATGGGTCATATTCCCTTATTCCCATAATTCCCTTAAATATTTTTGGGGGAAGGCGGAAGGGGGCAAGACATGCTATCAGAAGGGCTTGCACAGGAGTGTAAAACAACATCGCTGGACTTTCTCATATGTGTAATTGTTGACACAATGGCAGATACTCATCCCCATGCTTTCTCACACACAGCCTGGCTGGTTTAGGACATGCTTGTTAGTTTAGCAATGTTTATGGGGGACATTGCTTATTTATCAGTGTCTAAGAGGGTGAATTATAGTTCACCTCCTGAAACTTATCACCTCCTGAGTTCCTCATATGGCCACTGGCATCGCCTCCTGGGTTCTCTGCATAGCTGTTGCCGCCACCTGCTGAGTTCCGAAAAGGCCACTGCCACCACTTTCTGAGTTTTCTAAATGACTGCTGCCATCTGACCTGCCAGAGACTCCCATTCCCGCAATGCCTCCTGATCCAAGCCTATGCTTTAGGCCTGGCTTAGCGCCAATCTCACCTCAGCTCCACAGGCCCACCTCAGCTTCACATTCCAGGCCCACCTCTGCTCCTCACCCCAGGCTCCATGCTCCAGGGTACTTTCAGTTCCATGCTCCAGGTCCGCCTTTGTTCCATGCATCAAAACACTTTCAATTCCACTCTAGGTATGCCTCAACTCCACCCTCCAGGTTCACTTCAGTTCCACGCTCCAGGTCTGCCTCAGCTCCATGCTCCAGGGCACTTTCAATTCCACTCTAGGTATACCTCAACTCTACACTCCAGATTCACTTCAGTTCCATGCTCCAGGTTCGCCTCACCTCCATGCTGCAGGTCCGCCTCAATTCCATGCTCCAGGTTCGCCTCACCTCCATGCTGCAGGTCCGCCTCAGTTTCACGCTCCAGGGCCTCCTCAGCTTCATGCTCCAGGGCCTCCTCAGCTTCATGCTCCAGGGCCCCCTCAGCTCCATGCTCCAGATCTGCCTCAGTTCCACGCTCCAGGTCCGCCTCAGTTCCATGCTCCTGGGCCTCCACAGCTCCACACTCCAGGGGACTTTCAGTTCCATGCTCCAGGTCTGCCTCAACTCCATGCGCCAGGGCACTTTCAATTCCACTCTAGGTATGCCTCAACTCCACACTCCAGGTTCACTTCAGTTCCACGCTCCAGGTCTGCCTCAGCTCCATGCTCCAGGGCACTTTCAATTCCACTCTAGGTATACCTCAACTCTACACTCCAGATTCACTTCAGTTCTATGCTCCAGGTTCGCCTCACCTCCATGCTGCAGGTCCACCTCAATTCGATGCTCCAGGTTCGCCTCACCTCCATGCTGCAGGTCCGCCTCAGTTTCACGCTCCAGGGCCTCCTCAGCTTCATGCTCCAGGGCCTCCTCAGCTTCATGCTCCAGGGCCCCCTCAGCTCCATGCTCCAGATCTGCCTCAGTTCCACGCTCCAGGTCCGCCTCAGTTCCATGCTCCTGGGCCTCCACAGCTCCACACTCCAGGGGACTTTCAGTTCCACGCTCCAGGTCTGCCTCAACTCCATGCGCCAGGGCACTTTCAATTCCACTCTAGGTATGCCTCAACTTCACACTCCAGGTTCACTTCAGTTCCACGCTCCAGGTCTGCCTCAGCTCCATGCTCCAGGGCACTTTCAATTCCCCTCTAGGTATGCCTCTACATTTCAGGGTCTCCTCAGCTTCACACTCCATGACTGCCTTCATTACATGGACCTGGCCCTCTGTCCCTCCCCCTTGTCTGGCACAGCTCCACCTTCCTCCTGAAACAGGGGACTGTGTATGTTTGGTTTGATATTTATTGTGAAAAGTGCTCAATAAACTTTGGGAGCATCTGGAAGCCACTCTTTGGGGAGGGCACAGTTTTACATTGATACCACAGGTGCATGTTGTTTCTAGTTTGGATTTGTTTTCTAGTTTTGCAACCCTCTTTATCTTATTAGTTTTTACTTATTATTGTCTCCCGGGTAACCTGTTACCCCTTTGTATGTGTGTATTTAAAAGGCTGTAAAAAACTGAAGACACACAATCTAAATTTGCCATCTGGAGAAACGTAAACAATGAACACTGATCACACGCTTACCAAATCTGTAGAGACAGGACAATCAACAACAACTGGAGTTGTGTCTTTTTTTTTTAAAGGAGACGAGCGGCAAATCCGTATTTCACCATTTCCAGATGTGAAAAGCTCTCGGGTAAAACATGTTCCTTACGAACATATTTTTGTCGCATGTCAGCTAGGGTGGGCGATGTTGACCAATTTGGCATCGTACGATGTCTAATGTGAAACATCGCGATGGACAATGGCATCGTCGTCGTAGGTGGGGGTGGTTGTTGTAAAATATAAATTACTTCATAACAAATTAATTAATTAATCCTACCGTTTTCACTACCTGACCCACATGGTCTTGCTTTACCCATAACCTAACCATAAATAAGGTTACACACAGATTACCACCTGTCAATCACTTTTTTTCCGCGGGACTGTGGAATGAATAGGGGGAGTGATCTGTGTTGTTATAATGGCTTTTTCCCACAGCTGGTGGAGGAGACGAGAGTTCATTTGGAGTTCACTGTAATGTGTATTGTGATTGATGATAACTTCCTTATTTTATTATTATTATGAGGAAATAATAACAAGTAAAGACGCTAGGGCTCGACCGTTTTGGTCACATATTCGCCCAAAATTTTATGCGACCTAAAAATATATTTGGAAGCATCTGTGCGAGTGCATAAATTGTTGCTGTGTGACCTGTTTTCACTGCAGAATCCTCACCGTGTGCGCGGATTCAGGAGACATTTATGCAGAACGCATCTTTGAACCTAAAAACGCCAAACGCAGTGCTCAGGAACAGATTAAAACATGTGAACTTGCTGAAGTAAAAAAAGCCTGCAATGCTTGCCCCGCCTTTGAGCTCTTCTTATTAGCCCACTGCTCTAGAACTGAACGTGAATGGATTGGTTAATATCAGCTGTCAATCACTCAGTCAACGCCTTCTGCCTTCAGATGACAGGAGCCACAACCGCGGAAATGTGAAGTGCTGAAAATGAGGGAATGAAAATAACACTGACAGATTTAGTTTTAGAAAGCACCTAAAGTTAAATAATGGCACATCTTATTAGTGATCATGTGCTGAATGTTAATCCACCATTTACACTTTTCCAAGAGTGGATAAAAGACTTCCAGTGGCTTCAAGTCTGCTATGAAAATAACTAAAGCCATTCACTGTAAAGTCTGTGGGACGGGGTTTGCAGGTAACAGCGTTTGCCACTGAATCTACACATTTTAAGCGTGAGAGGTGCTGTATAATCCTTCATTTAATTCTCACCATGCTGTCAGCCGTGCAAGCGGCAGCTACAGTATATGTAAAATTTACCACAGCTCATGAAAAGACCGTTATTGCTATTAAGATGACATGCAAATAATAAGTTATATATCAATATAAATGTGGGGCGGGGCGATGGATCACGATGCTGACTCAGCATCATCAAGTTTATCAGCCATCGGCCCAACCCTAGTGTCAGCAGACCACTGTAATCCACACGCGAGTGGTGCCCTCATCACAGGAAAATGGAAACAAAACCTTCATTGTAGCACATTTATAAGCACAACACTGATGACCCATGTATCCAAACAATTTTGCTTCTTCCACTTTTTTTAATTATGGTAGGCAACACACAGTGGCATCTCTCTGAACATTGTAACAGGTAAAAGCAGTCTTCAAAACTATATCATGCATGTTAAGTTGTGCCTCATTCACAATAGAGCGCGGTGATTGGATCGAACCAAGTTTTTCTCATGAATTAATGCTGAAAGTTCCTGAAAGACCTCACATTGTACCGGCCAGTACAGAAAGCCAATTTCCACGCTGGATTTTATACAAGGATCTCATTGTCACAGTTCTTGGTGGGGAAAAAGGAGCGAGGACCCAAATGCAGAATGATGATCTTTATTTACAATAAAAATAAAACAAAAAGGGAAAACAAACAACCCCGTGGGGAAAACACTAATCAAACAAAACAAATAAACAAACAAACCAAACTGGGCAGGCTGGCAGGGATCAGGATGGGATAACATCGAGAGCAAACAGCAGGAACAGACACAGAGAGTAATCAAGACGAACTGGCAAAGGACAGCAGACATGAGGAGATTATAAGCGGTAGTAAGAATCAATACACAAACAGGTGAACCAAATGAACTAATAATGGGTTAACAAGAAGGGTGGGGCTAGACAATAGACTGACGAGCACATAACATAACAGACACACAAGCACGCGGCACACGTAAACATACGCCACGTGCCAAACACAACACCAACAGAGGACTGACGCGAGACACGAGCACACAATGAATGAAAACTCACCGTGTGCTCACACAGACGCAACGTGCATGCTTCATCCCAGCGCCGACCGAAACCGAACCCAACTAGACAAACAGACAAACAGAAACACCCGGACGAGAGCGCACAATCGTAAACACGCCCAAACTCCACGCGCTCGCGTAGAGCGGGAACGCGCAGGGTCCAGGCGCGCCCACGATCGGCGCTCATACAGAGACACGCACAATGACAAAACATAACAGGAGTAGTGTCAGGACTCCGCCACCAAAACAAGGACAGAGTGGCAGATTCATGACACTCATGGCTGTGATGTTTCTTCAAAATTGATTTTCAAACTAGAAGAACGAATTTGCTTAAAATAACGCAAAAAACAACCAATTTTCACTTTTTAGTGAGATATATGTGTCCTAATGGTGTTTATAGCAGCGTGGGACACATATATGACTGTCAACAGCTCAACACATGTGTTTTGGTGTTTCATGACCCTTTTAAGCTCTTTTGATTCTGTTCTGTTTCATTGTGTTAAGGGGTTAAATGTTAGAGCCTGGTGCATTCAAGTCAAGTCAGAAAAATCCTGAACACTTAAGCCTGAGTAATTCTTCTGTGTTGAGTGATTGCCATAACCCATGTCATTGTAAGCATTTATACTTCAGCATTTTAACTGTGTTGGTCTGCAGTAACTCTTCTGAAATGTTAATTTTCTGTTACTGTGTCAAGTTTCTTTTCCGCTTTAGCTTCTGGAGCTTCTCTGCTGCCGCCTCACTTCACCCCCACGGCCCACACTCAATACAGCTACAAAGCAGACCAATCACAGATCTTGTGCTTTGCATCACTGTGAGAGGTATTCATCATGATTTGGCGAAGAGTATGCGATTGTTTCAAAAACTATGCTGTGTAAAGTGTAAAGTGACCCTTAGTTGAAATCATACCTGCTGCTGATTGAGTTTTCATCATGGATCTCTTTAGTTCCTCCATTTCAGCCTTGAGTTTGTTTTTCTCCAGCTCTATCTGAGCCTGAAGGAGCATGAAGGAGGTGTAGAAACTCCTTCTGTTCTCTTGCATCATGTTCTCCACATCCTGCAGCAGATCAGGAACCTGTGAGCTGTGCTCCAAAACAAACCAGCGGGCTCCAAATGCTTGAATAAAGGTATCAATGTGCGTAATGTGACTTCTACTACTATTAAGTTTACTCAGAATGTTATTCTCTTGCATTATAAGGATTATGACATGTTTGTTGATACTGGAGCTGAAAATATTCTGGATCTTCTCCATTTCTGCTTTATCTTCATGAGTCATTGGAGCATCAGGAATAATGAAGAGGAAAGCATGAACTCCAGGATCACACAGAGACACACTCTGGTGAGTCTGACGCATCACTTCCTCCTCTGAGAGACGACTGAGAGCTGGAAGCTCCAGAACATTGATCAGACGACCATGAAGCTCCACAGCTTTCCTCACACACTCCTTCTTATGTAAAGGAGGAAGAAATGTCCTTTTCCTTCTTATAAGTTTTGAAAAGGAGGCCTTCAGTCTCCAATTACCTCCACACAGCATCAAGTTCAGCTTCTGCTTTTTGGTGACACTTCCTTAACAACAAGAACAATACAATGGGTTATCACAAAATTTTCACATTTTCAGATGTATTTCTAAAAGATAAACTGTGCATTGCTTTGATTTGTTACATCAACGGATACATTACACTTACCTCGATGCTGCTCTGTTCTTGATTCTGGATTACTGACTGTAATATGAATACATAAATATGCAATATCAGTCTCAGACTCAGTATGATGCAGCCCACAGTAAATCCAGTTCTGTGATCAGTAGTGTATCTTTAGCAGGTGCTTTTAGATGAAGTAACATTTACTACTGCAGTATACTGACAAGCTACACAATGTTGTGTTCATGATAGCAGAAGATTCTTCAGACTATAATACAATAATCATTCTGTGATATTGACAGCTGTTTGTGTAGCTTCTCGGTAAACTATGGTTCTGTGTAGTAGATACACATTTAATAATGTTTCCAAACTCACTTCACGCCTTCAGTTGAGTGTTTGAAATAAATCCATCAGTGAGATGATTATGTAGTCATTATTATTAGTCACGCCAAATTAGTGAAAGCAGTTAAATCTTCTGTTTGCTCAGCAGCTATTGGGATTTCATGAGTTTCCTCATCTGTTTCTGTAGTTTCTGTGAGAGCACCCTCTGGCTTTAGGAGGAGATTAACTACTGATCACAGGACTGTACTTTCTCTGACAAGATGTGCATGACAATCACAGCTTTGGTTAGTCGTGATTGTGATTTCAATGCTGCCCTAAAAACCTGCCTTTGTGTATTATAACTATTGTTCCTATTGTTTTTGAATAAAATCATCTGCTAAATGCATAAATGTAAAATAAATTTCCCAAAGACAATAATCTTTATTTGTATTGGTGATTACAGTTTGGGGTAATACATTACAAATAATGTAAGTTATGTTTTATGATTACTTTTTCAAGAAACAGTGTTTACTACTACTATTTGTTTTTTTTTTACATTTATTCTTCTGACGCTGAAGTTAGGCCTGATGTGATCGTCATAGCAGAGTCAGCCAATATAACAAGTCAGCAATCGGCTACTGTCTGAGCTGGGGAATTTGCATAAAGCAATCTGATTGGCTGACACTTCCGTTGGCGCTTGAAAAGTTGAGAAATTCCCCACTTCCGCAGTGAGCAACGCCACATAAGCAGCACCGACAGACCCACAATTCAGTTTGGCAACGTCTGACTTTACCCATTCAAAGTGAATGGAGCGTAAGTGGTGAGAGAAATCAGAAGTAAGTGTGGATGTGATGTGTATGGTGTGGAAACTTGAGACTTACTGAGCACAAGAGCAGCAAAATGCATTATAGACTAGTATTCTGCTTAAATAAAGTCTGCTTAAATAACATGCCAAAAGGACACTTCAATATAGTAACATTCCAAACACTTATGATGATTATACTCATAAAAACAACCAGTCTACAGTAGTTATTACATGATCATTCAAACACAGTGCAGTATGTTCTGCCTTCCCTGCCTAATACTTACAAATTGATATTGGGGGTATATTGCGAAGAAAATCTTTTACTTCCTTCTTCTCAGAATGAGTTTCATGAGCTTTTCCATCATCCTCTTCATCAGAATCTTCCTCTTCTATTCTAAGTAAATTAAATGAGGTGTTCGGTTCATCTACAGACGTTCCTTCTGAAACATCTAATGAAGCACATGGCAGAAACTCTTCACTGTTTTCTCTCAGGATCTTCTCTGTCTGCTGTAATAATGAAGAGCGCCACTCCTCTATGTCTTCATCAAGCTGTAGATGTCTTTCTCCACACTCAGCAGAAAACTGCTGGATGATTTCATTCACCTTCACAAGAGGTGACCCTTCAACATTACGGGTCTTTTCATCAGTCATGATCATGACGACTCGTCCCATTGCCTTTTCGTTAAACTGCCTGAGCACATTTTTGACTCTTCTCATTTCCTCCTCGGTGAAGTCTTCATACTGCAGTACGATCATGAAGACATGAGGTCCTGGATCAGACAGACTCACACACTCTCTGACTGTCTGTGTGATCTGATCATCTGAGATGTTTGTGTGGAGCAGCTGAGGACTGTTGATGAGCGTCACATGTCTGTCCTTCAGTCTTCCTCCGACTCTCTCCACAACATATGGAGGAGCTTCACTGTCAAACGCTGATCGACCCAAGATCAAGTTTCCCACACGGCTGTTTTCAGACACGCTTTTACCCAGGAGAAGAATCCTCAGAGGAGCCGCATCGCTGACTAAAACACACAAACATGTTGCAATGATTTCAACTGTTAATTTAATTTAACCCAGGGCTACAGGTCTGTTGACTGGTCATTCCATATCAGAAAGGAAATGCCCATTTCAGAGTGTTCATATGTCACAGGTAGGCAGGAATTACATAATTGAATTTCTTTTATCAGGTTGATGTAAATCAGTAGCAGCAAAAGATTGAAAAATATAACATGTATATATATATATGATTCTATATGAAGTGAATAAAGTGGATAAAATTTCCTCACATTTTCAAAACATTTATTCAATAATCTATTTTTAGCCAAACACTTACAAAGAGGAGGCGTGTTTATGCTCCATCTTGAACTGTGGGCAGCACGGTATTCAGCCATCACTGAAACAAAAGTTTTACATTACACTTTGTAGTATAATGAGAAGAGACAGTAGGCTACACACACAAACATTAGTTTACAATATAGACCATTTCAGTGTGGTCTGGTCATTGGCCCTTGAACATTTCCTGCTTGTTATCAAACTATTTTATAACTGTAACAAGAGACAACGCAATCATAACTTAATGTTAAAACAGCTATCAGAACATTTTTTATCAATATGTGCACCTTTTTGGGTTCTCAGAAGCTGTAGAAATTAAAAATGTAAAACATGAAATACGTTGGGACCATTGTTTTTGTTTACATCCCTCAAAATGGTCTATATAGAGCTTGTTTTCTGTGTTGTGTTGTATTGCCTTTTTAGTTTCAGTTGCTTTTTGATTCAGTGTCAGTTCATTACAAAAAAATACTGAATTGAAAACTGAAAATACAGTTGATTTCTCAAAATGTGACAAAGTATTTTGACCCACACACAAAATATTATTATTATTATTATTATTATTATTATTATTATTATAGTGGTGGGCCGTTATCGGCGTTAACGTGCTGCGTTAATGCTAGACTCGCTAGACTCTTACCGCCGTTAATCTATTCTCAAAGTTGGGTTGGGAGCTGGGTATATTCTACGCAAGCTATGATGACTTTCACCTTGATAGTTTATCGCGGATGTATACCTGACCGGTGAGCCGTCTGGGAAAGAAGTGCCCTTCTGAATCAAATCAGCAGGTTGCCTGACTCTAACTGCAGTTGAGCAGTTTCACTTTAACTCACGAACATTTAATTCATGCCTTCGTGACAAACTGGGGTATTAGACGCAAATAAATGAGTAAGGACAGGTGAGAGTGTTATGGAATTTAATAACGCACGCCAAATGAGAAGAAAAAAAACTTCCGCATTTCACGATGTGTGTTTGTGTGTGTGTGTGTGTGTGTGCGTCTGTGTGTCTGTGCGGTCCTTTACTGACAGCCGCCTGTGTGGATCTTGTCGGAAAATATGGCGAAAAGTCCTACATGATGGTAATAGTTTGTCAGTAATGCCACTAATATCTGCATACTCCACGTCTCAATTCCATTTCTGTTTAGTTCAGTTATGACTTTAGTTGCATTAAGTAATCAAAAATCGCTGTTTACATGGTGACTCTTAATCAGAGTATTGTTTTAATCATATTGAAATCGTATTAAAGTATTGTTGCCCATGTAAACATACTCAATGTTTGACACCATCAGGGCTCTGTGAACTTGCCTTTGTGAAGCAGCATTTTCTGTATGTACGTACATCAAAAGCAAGTATGAAATCACTGTTTGGAGCTTATGTAGGCCTACAGTTCAACATTGATGTTTAACTGAATAAACAGTGAGTAAACACAAGTACATCTTATTGAACATCATTTATTTTCATCACCAATTATCATAGTAGAACAGTTTCTCAAGCAGTTTGTGATGCATTTTGGAAACAGGAGATGAGCCCCTGGTCTAATGCGCCACCTGGCTTGAGAAACCCGTTCTCAAAGATTTATTATTTGGGTAGCACACATATTCTGAATGCCTTCGGCAGAATTCAAATGAGCCATTTTAATCTAGATTAAAAAAAATAATCTATGCCCATCTATCATAATTATTATTATATTGAAACTTTTAAAAGGCAATGGGATGGTACTTGTTGAAAGCCTAGCAGGAGGATATTAAAATAGAAAAATAATTGTTTGGTAGGCAAAGGCATGTCATTTATTATATGTATTTTGAAAAAAGGTTTAAAAGGAAAAAAAAAAGGTTTAATATTCATTTAGCCTACACATACACAAAAAAAATCAATCAAGGACTAAGAGGCTAAATAATAAATAAATGAAAAGGAATTAAAGGTAATATACAACAACAGACCAGTAGACAGAGCTAAATGTGTTATAAATGCAAAGACACTGTTGTTTATAGCCTAATAAATAATGAGGGTCATATCGGTGAATTTGAGGTAATATGTGCGGATTTACTTTCGAATATGCGGTATAATCCGTCAACTAAGTTTACCATTTGGCGCTTTGAATCATTTTGAACACATTTAAGTGATCGATAAATGTTTTCCTATAAACTCCTCTGAATTTAAGAGCAGGCGCTGCGTGACGCGCGTGCACGCGGAGGGGAGTCAGATTTCAGTACAGCACAGGCAGCAAAACAACACAATAAACTGACTAAAAACAGCTTTACAGTTTAAGATTAGTCCGACTTCAGTAAGATTTGACTCTTATGGTGACATTAACCGTGTTAGTACACATATACTGATCGATTAGTTGAATTCAAAACTTACTCGAACTCTCTGCCATTATAACTCCGTTGCGATCCTGAAATAAGTGAAAGTCTATGGCAAGCCGATTTAGCTTAACATGATCAGATTCGTCATCCATGGTGAACAAGTTTCTGCTTCAAATGCTATTACAATACGCTATATTTTAACCATCAAAACCAGTATATTTTTAATACAAATTACTTATGACATCATGTTTGATTTCACATACATAAAATAAATGACATGTATTGAACAAATATTTCAAAATATCTAAAAACAAATGCACATTTACATGTTTAGTTGAGCTAAATTACAAACATGTACAAATTTATTCGCTATAATTGTACATACATGTTCACAAATGTATCAGATTTATGTAAGGGGTTTCTAGTATGTTTTAAGACATAATCCATTAAGATGTCTTGGTTTAAACAAGCCTTTAATATATAAGACAAAAGTTAGAGACAGGACCGGTAGAGTCGCAATTGAAAACAATAAAAAAAAAATTACGAGTCATAATCCCATTATATCATGAATTCTGTTGTTGTTTTTTGCATAAATAATTGCAGTTTTACTAGTAAAATTTAAAGTTTTCTGCAAGTTAATTGCAAATTTTATTTTACTAGTTATCTTTATTTGTATTAGTAATAACTATATGGCCAACTGAATTAAGACTCTCGAATACTAGTAATTTAATAATAATTTGAAGAGCTCTCTTATTAATTACAGTAAGATTTCATTGTAACAGAGCTCTATTTCTATTTGTTATTGTTACTAGTAAGAACTGAATCAGAGATCTCTCTAAGAGACATTGTTACTAGTCAGAATTGAACTTCTTAGTAATAAAAATGCATTTAGGACTCTAAACACTGAACACTTGAATGTAAAACGGCCTGCCATAAACGCGCTCAAATGACGAAACGTGCACGCCAGAATAAACTCGCCTGCGCGCTCTTGTGGGCGGAGGAAGACGAGCACAGATTCCGCAGATTATCAAGATATTACTCAAGCTTTAACATTAAAAACAGCGGCAGCAGCAGGTTATACTTATAAACAAACATGCTAGATGAAATGTTGTGCTTTATAGCCACAATAAATCAAAATTAAACGACTAACCATGAAGGTCATTCATCTTATTTTTAGACAGACTTTTATGGCTTTTGTGTTTGTCTGATGTGAAAGCTAATATATAACACACCTCATAAGAGACTATTTTTTTGCATCAATTAAATATTTTTTTTTAATTAAACGTTTTTAAAAGACGTTTTATTTGTATTCTTAATTTTTTAAAGTTAAAATGCACTCATAGTTTTGCTCTCAAACTAAACTCTCAGCTTTTTTCTCAAAGCATTTTATCTATGTTCAGAATTATTAGCCCCCCTGAATTATTAGTCCACCCCCCTGTTTATGTTTCCCCCAATTTCTGTTTAACAGAGAGAAGATTTGTTCAACACATTTCTAATTATAATAGTTTTAATAACTCATCTCTAATAACTGATTTATTTTATCTTTGCCATGATGACAGTAAATAATATTAGACTAGATATTTTTCAAGACACTTCTATACAGCTTAAAGTGACATTTAAAGGCTTAACTAGGTTAATTAGGTTAACTAGGCAGGTTAGGGTAATTAGGCAAGTTATTGTATAATGATGGTTTGTTCTGTAGACTATCGAAATAATATATAGCTTAAAGGGGCTAATAATATTGACCTTAAAATGGCTCCTAAAAAATTAAAAACTGCTTTTATTCTAGCCGAAATAAAACAAATCAGACTTTCTCCAGAAGAAAAAACATTATCAGTCATACTGTGAAAATTCCCTTGCTCTGTTAAACATCATTTGGAAAATATTTAAATAAGAAACAAAGTCGGGGGGGGGGGGGGGGGGGGGGGGGGGGGGGGCTAATAATTCTGACTTCAACTGTATATCCTCTGGACACTCCTTTTCTGTTTAACATCTTTTAATATTTTAATGGTGGCTGGCATCCAGTGTTTTGGTGCATTTGCCTGTTTATTGTTGGCAGGAAAACCCACTTAAAAAGTGCATTCCTGCCCCCTACTGGACATAAGTGTGTATTGTAACCTGTGACGAATATAGTGACACCAATAATAAAACAAACATTAAAAACAAATATTAAACAAACATATTTTATTCTAAATAATAACTTATGCAACCTTATATTGATTAATCCCATAGCTTACTAATAATTTAATTGCATAATAAACCTGTAATTTTGCTGGAGCATTCCTTAGCATTATCTTTTTATAATTAGCATAATCTATTTTCATTATTTAACAGATGTCATTTCTCCATTAATCGTATTATTTCTGTTTCCTAAGCTTTGCAATAACCTAATTCATGACAAATAATGATTATGTTCATTTATACTCAAAGGACTTTTAAGCTGAAATTAAACCACTTCCTTTCACACTGAGAATTCATGCATATGCACATATGAAATCACTTGCATATATGTATATACACAACTACTCGTATGTACGTTTGTGAATTTTATTTTGTATGTTTGCACGAGTGTTATCTGGGTGTTTATTGAGTTTACATTCATATGTGAAAGTTTATGAGAGTGTGTGTATGTGTAGTGATGTGACCGACCAGCCAGCGTTAAGTATATTGTGGGTGGACCCTCTAATTGGGGTATTCGGGGTGTATAAAAGACTGCTCTGACCCCGTACTATGCGCGTCTGTGTCTTTTGGGAGTGACGTCATCTCCAGGGCGCCGTCAGAAAGGTAGGACCCGTTTGTGTGGTGCGGTTTGTTAGCGCTTTGAGTGGTATTAAAAATACTGTTTCGACTCTACGTACAGTGTGGCTCGGGGAGCATTTAAGTGAGACATTGAAACTTTAAGAAGGATTTGTGCACGCCATCAGTGGATGCGGTGGATTGCCACTTGCAGGTATATTTTCAGTAACTTCACTAGCTCTGGGGGTGGTGTATGTTTGTAATGTGGTTTCAGTTTCACTTAATGTGTTTATTTCAGTGATACGGGAGTCAGGAGGGTTGCAGCAGGCTCATTCGTACCAGTTAGAATCAGCGTCGGGGGGGGGAAAGTTTTCCTCTCTCTGTCTTTCTCCAGTCGCGGTCCATAGAGGCTGCGTCATCGCAGCGCCGCTAAAGAGAGACTGAACGCCGTGGGTGTGTGGCGTGCAAGTCGGCGCAACTGCAGTCTCGCTCCTTCCAGTGGCCGCCAGGCCAACCAAGAGATCTGAGATGAGTATAACCCAGTGATTTGAGTTGAATTGCTGTGACTTTCGTTTCTAACCAGAATAAACTGTGACCGGTTGTGACGTCGGGTTCAAAGACGCTGTTTAATTGAGGAGCTTTGCAGCATGAATACGGTTTAATTGTGACCATTTTTACCAGTCACCACTGTTGGGCTATATTTCACTTTTCTCTCTTTACATTGCTGTATTTATTGATGTTACGCTGTACTTGAGTGATTTTTTACTGGTTTGCTATTTGTCCAATTCTTCAGAAAACGCTTCATGTTGTGAGTCCTTTTATATGATTGTGTCTTGTGCATTTGGGGCTCTGACTTGTGAGTAGTAATTTGTGAACAGTCATCTATTGTTGAGAGCCCTTTTTGTGTGTGCGCGTGTTTTATGAGTATTGTGTTTTGTGAGCATTGTGTACCGGTTTTATCTACTGTTTCTTCTTCTTCAGAATTGGGGCGTGCTGGCGTGGAAGACTTGCTGTGGTGTGGTGGTGGTATCTCTCGCCTGCTGTGTTCACAACTGGTGGTGTGTGTGTGTGTGTGTGTGTGTGTGTGTGTGTGTGTGTGTGCGTGCGCCTCCAACACTTAAAACAAATCCAGTGCCTCCAGTTCTGGGGAGGAAGTGCTAGTGAAACTCTCCTTTTAAATCTGTTGATACTGTTTGTACTATTTTATAACTAGACTTTATAATAAATGTGAATTCAGCTATTTTGTTGTCTGAAGTCTGATTGAGCCACAACGAATTTGCGTGTCCCAAACTGTTGCTGAACATTTATGTAGTGTGGGTCCCTGGCCACTAATTTTCAGGGTGGCGTAGTCGGTCATTCTTTTACCAAGCAGCTGTCTCAGCAGCCCCCCAACGCCACATATGTTTATATGCACGTGTTTTATGTATGTGTTGATAAGCGAAGTTTAATTTAAATCCTATATAGCACCTCATAGTGTCTCTCTCTCTCTCTCTCTCTCTCTCTCTCTCTCTCTCTCTCTCTCTCTCTCTCTCTCTCTCTCTCTCTCTCTCTCTCTCTCTCTCTCTCTCTCTCTCTCTCTCTCTCTCTCTCTCTCTCTCTCTCTCTCTCTCTCCACTCACTGTCCACTTTATTAGGTTCACCTGTCCAACTGCTCGTTAACGCAAATGTCTAATCAGCCAATCACATGACAGCAGCTCAATGCATGGAGACATGGTCAAGACGATCTGCTGCAGTTCAAAGCGAGCATCAGAATGGGGAAGAAAGGGGATTTAAGTTCTGAGGCTGATCTGAGTATTTCAGAAACTGCTGATCTACTGGGATTTTCACGCACAACCATCTCTAGGGTTTACAGAGAATGGTCCGACAAAGAGGAAATATCCAGTGAGCGGCAGTTCTGTGGGCGCAAATGCCTTGTTGATGCCAGAGGAGAATGGCCAGACTGGTTCCAGCTGATAGAAAGGCAACAGTAACTCAAATAAGCACTCGTTACAACCGAGGTCTGCAGAAGAGCATCTCTGAACACACAACACGTCCGACCTTGAGGCGGATGGGCTACAGCAGCAGAAGACCACACCGGGTGCCACTCCTGTCAGCTAAGAACAGGAAACTGAGGCTACAATTCACACAGGCTCACCAAAACTGGACAATAGAAGATTGGAGAAACGTTGCCTGGTCTGATGAGTCTCCATTTCTGCTGCCACATTCGGATGGTCGGGTCAGAATTTTGCCTCAACATGAAAGCATGGATCCATCCTGCCTTGTATCAGTGGTTCAGGCTGGTGGTGGTGGTGTAATGGTGTGGGGGAGATTTTCTTGGCACACTTTAAGTCCTTAAATACCAATTGAGCATCGTGTCAACGCCACAGCCTACCTGAGTATTGTTGCTGACCATGTCCATCCCTTTATGACCACAGGGTACCCATCTTCTGTTGGCTACTTCCAGCAGGATAACGCACCATGTCATAAAGAGTGAATCAACTCAGACTGGTTTCTTGAACATGACAATGAGTTCACTGTACTCGAATGGCCTCCACAGTCACCAGAGCTCAATCCAATGGAGCACCTTTCGGATGTGGTGGAACGGGAGATTGGCCTCATGGATGTGCAGCTGACAAATCTGCAGCAACAGTGTGATGCTATCATGTCAATATGGAGCAAAATCTCTGAGGAATATTTCCAGTAGCTTGTTGAATCTGTGCCACGAAGGATTAAGGCAGTTCTAAAGGCAAAATGGGTCCAACCTGGTACTAGTAAAATATACCTAATAAAGTGGCCGGTGAGTGTATATGTGTGTATTACCCCTGACTTGTAAGGATGTATGCACTCTTGGTTTTATGATATGGTCTGTTCTTATTAAAATAAGAAAAAAATGCAGCCGTTCATCTAAAAAGCTTTTCTTTTGAGTTTTTTTTGTAAATATTTTACTGTACATTTTTCATATGTCCACATTACCTCAGCATTTAAGAATATATGTACTCTTGTTTGCACACTGCATGTACACAAATTAAGTAAAAAAAATCAATTACACTAAAAATTCAATAAAATTAAATGTAAATAAACAACAGAACACTATGCTAATTAATTATATGGTAAACTCTGAATGTGAGTCTATAGTCTCAGTAACTGGACTCAGACAGCTGTATTCAAACATCTGCGGTTTAATCTCACTCATCTGCACATCTGACTGAGGAGAGAAATCATCTCATTTACTCAGAGAAACACAGAATCAAACAATCTGACAGAACAGCAAGAAAACAAAAGCACAAACCAAACTACTGTACTGAGTATATTTACCACGGTAAAGTGAACCGCGCTAGGATAGCAGACGTTTAAGGCATTTCAGTCATGAACCAGACGCTCCTGTAGTTTATTATGCAGCAGTTTTCAGTAATGCGAGTAAATCTTCATGTTACCCTGAAATACACATGTAGAAAGTGCCGAGAAGAGGGTGTTTGGGGTACGCTATATATGGCACACTATTACCATTCATAAATCCTCCACATAATCCATGTCTTAGTGTTTTATGAGTGATTGAAGATGCAGATCCTTCAGTTTCAGATAAACCAGTGATTCTCAAACTCTAAAACTGATCATTTTATTCAGCAGACACTGAGCCAGTTTCTCAAAGTCTGTGATGAGCTCAAGCTCCTGTATTTAAGATTATTTATTTACCTTTTTGGTCAGAAATGCTGAGATATATCCAGCTGCAGACCCACACGTTTCAGGACACACAATCCTGGCCACACGATATAGGCTGGGGCGAACCGTATACGGTTAACGGCAGATGTAAATGCTATTAACATATTCTCAGACCTCTGCCATCAATATAATAATATATATTGCTAACAGTTGCTACAGCAAGTAAAAGATCAAATTTTAAGAAAGATTATTAGTTTATCCGTTTAAGATATAGAATGCAGTATTATTCATTAACAAAGAGTTGTAAATACGTACACAGTATAATAAAATGTATTACTACTAATAAGTAGGGCCTGACAGAATCTGCGGACGTTTTTTGCAATTTCTGCAGAGAATTTTGGTAAAAATCTGCAGATTTCTGCTGAATTATTTTGGGAGTCTCATAACTAAAACCTTAATATGTGAAATATGTGTAATTTAAAAACTGAATAAATTCAGATTTACACACATTTACTCAAGTAAATAAACAGAATTAATGATGGGCTAAAAATCTGCGGAAATCTGCGCGCGCAGATTCCGTGTGGGCCTACTAATAAGTAGGGCCTGACAGAATCGGTGGACATTTTTTGCTAGTTTTCACCACAGTGGAATGAACCGCCAATTATTCCAGCATATGTTTTACACAGCAGATGCCCTTCCAGCTGCAACCCAGTACTGGGAAACACCCATACACACTCATACACTCTGGCTAATTTAGTTCATCAATTCCCCTATAGCTTATGTGTTTGGACTGTGGGGGAAACTGGAGCACCCAGAGGAAACCCACGCCAACACGGAGAGAACATGCAAACTCCACAGAGAAATGCCAACTGACCCAGCCGGGACGCAATCCAGCGACCTTCTTGCTGTGAGGCGACAGTGTTAAACACTGAGCCACCTATATAACACCTTCTAAATTTGAATTATTGACTGATTGATTAGTAAATAATGCACACATGAACACCTCAGATGGTGACTAATAAGAATATGTAATAACTCAAATCATTCAGCGGAGTGATATGGTGCTGTAATGCGCTCTAAACCTGCTGGAACTACTTTAGCTGAGCATTTATCTGACAGTAACCAAACACCTTAGAGTGACCACCAGATACGATACTATTAATGAAAGGATGTTGTCCAGAGCACTCTGCAAACGTAATCAAGTGCTCATTTTCGATTGTTGATGGCATTTCTTCCTCAAAATGTTTGAGAATCACTGGGTTAAAGTGTGTGAGTGTGTGTGTATGTGTATGAGCTCGTCATCAGAGCTGAGCAGGAGTGGTTTCTTGTTACTGCAGCTGTTGGATCTGCTCTGCTGTGAGCAAGAGTGTGTGTGAGTGTGTTCTTGTGTGTGTGCATGTATATGTGTGTGTATATGCTTGTGTTCTTGTGTGTGTGCATGTATATGTGTGTGTATATGCTTGTGTGTGTCAGAACTCGTCATAAGAGCTGAGCAGAAGTGCTTAGTTGTTGGATCTGCTCTGCTGTGTGTGTGTGTGTGTGTGTGTGTATGCGTCTATGCTTGTAGTGTTTTCTCATTGCTGCAGCTGTTGGATCTGCTCTGTTCTGAGTGTGTGTGTGTGCGTGTCAGAACTCATCATCAGAGCTGAGCAGCAGTGTTTTCTCGTTGCTGCAGCTGTCGGATCTGCTGATTGGCTCTGCTCGGCTCTGCTGTGTGTACTGCTGATAGGCTGGAGAGAAGTTGTGAATGGCGTCCTGCAGAATGTCTCCGGGGTTCATCGTCTCCTTCAGACTGCTGGAGATACTCATGGGGGCACAGCGACCTGTCACACACACACACAGAGAGAGAGAAACACTGTCACTATCACTGTAATAAACACACACTGTGGACACACACATTGTCTTGTACTATACTTTTCTAATGCTGTGATAATACGGTATATCATGATATGAGCTTCAGCGATTCTCCCAGCATGTCATTTTGATCATCATGTGTGTAGTGAATGTCATTTGAATGATCTAAAATGTGTTTCATCACTATAAATACCCTTTTAATGCAACATAAACACTCTATGAAAGAATCCAGAGCAAACTCACCGAACTGGCCATAGACAGGAACACAACCTGAAGGAGACACAGAGGAGCACACAATTAAACACACAGAACAACAAACATAGAGGAAACACTTCAGTCTGACACATCAAGCTCAGACCGTTTTGGTTGCATATGCGCCCAAAGTTATCAATTTGACCTCAAAATCTGTTTGGGAGCATTAGTGCGAGTGCATAAATGTGTTGCCGTGTGACCTGTTTTCACTGCGTAATGTTTTAAGAGACAATTACGCAGAATGCATCATTGCACCTGAAACACAGCACCCAGGAACAGTTTAAAACAGTTGACAGGACAACTTGCTGCAGTAAACCAAAGAGCATAGAATCACCAAGAGGCGACACGCTGTTGCTGTTTGGGAAACAGCCACTAGATGCCACTAGTGTCCCGCGGCAGCTATTTTGGAATGAAAATTCCAATAGAACAGAAGCATGGATGACAGTCAGGTCTTCATCATTCACTCTGTTGTCCTTTAAGCACATTTGAACTCATTTGGCAGTATGCTTAGGGTCATGGTCTGTTTGGAAGACTCATTTGTGGCCAAGTTTTAATTTCCTGGCTGATGTCTTGAGATGTTGCTTCAGTATTTCTACATAATGTTCTTTCTTCATGATGCCATCTATGCTGTGAAGTGGACCAGTCCCTCCTGCAGCAAAACTGCCCCACAACATGATGCTGCCGCCCCCATACTTCACAGTAGGGATGGTGTTCCTAGGCTTGTAAGCTTTCCTCTTTGTCCTCCAAATGTAACACTGGTCATTATGGCCAAACAGTTCAATCTTAGCTCCATCAGACCACAGGACATGTCTCCAAACATTAGTCTTTTTCCCAGTGTAATTTAGCAAATTGTAATCTGGCTTTTGTGTTGATTCTGGCTTGTTGATTTCCCCATGTTGTCACACATTAGCAGTGTGTTTGAGGTTTTCCTTCAATACTATTCTACAGTTGTGCCTTCAATTAACTCAAATGTTGTCAATTAGCCAATCAGAAACTTCCAAAACCTCGACACCATCATCTGAGCTTTTTCAGAGGCAGAATAATCTTATTGTATGTAAACTTGACTTTCAAGAAGAGTTATAACAATTTCTCAAAAAAATATCTCTCTCATTATTCTGCTATTAAGCAGAACAGAAACACATTTGATAATCCTAACTTACCTAAAAGAGGAAAAGTTTAGTCACATTAACATCTGACTTTATTTAAATGGTTATGTGCCTTTATATACATGTAGGCAGTGGCGTACCGGAGGGTGATCAGGGAGCCCCGCGTCATCATCATCCCGCTCTTCAGTTTGTGATCGGTTGCAATCAAACCCCCAACACTCTTCATTTTGTGATCGCTCCAACATCCACCCCCCAAGTCCCCCCCGCCTTCAGTTTGTGATCGCTCCAGCATCCCCTCCCCCACTTTTCACCAAGGGGGCCCCATCAATAATCCCTGCAGGGGGGCCCCCACATTTTGCGCTACGCCACTGAGTGTAGGTAAACTTCTGGTTTCAACTGTATATGTGTTTATGTATGTGCATGTCTGTGGATCTGCGTGTGTGTGTGTGTGTACTAGAGATGCGCGGATCAGCTGAAATGTTACCCGAATGCGCTCCTTCATACTAAACATCCATCCGCCCGCACATATTATTTTATCTGCTATATATATCCGCACCCGATCGACACTTTAATAATTCTAATTCTTTGTTTTAAGCATGATGATAGGTCACAGTGGATCGTTCGTTATTAACAGCAGATTCAGCTTTTACATATACAGGAAAAAGAGAACTAAAGCGGTGTCACTTCCGCCTAAACAGCAGCTATGTTCTGTTTACTTGGCCTTTTTCTTTGCACTGTGCAGAAACAGAAGAGCATCTACTGTGCCTGGATTCGGGCGATTCCTCTAAAACACGGCCAGCTGCACTAAATGAGCGTTCGCTCACACCGCTTGTTGCAGGAATGCATAAGCTGCAAGGCGCTGCAGTCGTGTAAATAAGCGATCTTGTTTCTCCCAAAACGACAGCAGATTTTCTTCTGATGACTCCTCTAACTGAAAGTTTGCACAGTACTCTTGCACTTCATCCATTATTTTGGGCGTCTCATTCACATTCTGCCAAGTCCACTCTCTGCTTTTGTGCTGGTCAACTGCTGTGACCCGCAACCCACCCGCAATTAATCAGAATGTATTTTTTATTACCCGACCGACCGGCAGATTATACGCAGCGCCCACATATATAACCGCCATCCGCGCATCACTAATGTGTACAGTATATCTTCATCATCTGTGTGATGTGTATATGTCATTTTTGTGAGTGTGAATCTGTTTGTGTGTGTGTGAAATGCTTGTGTATCACTGTGTATGCATTTATATATATATATATATATATATATATGTGTGTGTGTGTGTGTGTGTGTGTGTGTGTGTGCATCTATATGATGTTTATATGTTTATAAGTTTGTGTATGTGTGTGTGTGTGTGTGAGTGAGTGAATATGTGAGTGAGTGCAGAATTATTAGGCAAATGAGTATTTTGACCACATCATCCTCTTTATGCATGTTGTCTTACTCCAAGCTGTATAGGCTCAAAAGCCTACTACCAATTGAGCATATTAGGTGATGTGCATCTCTGTAATGAGAAGGGGTGTGGTCTAATGACATCAACACCCTATATCAGGTGTGCATAATTATTAGGCAACTTCCTTTCCTTTGGCAAAATGGGTCAAAAGAAGGACTTGACAGGCTCCGAAAAGTCAAAAATAGTGAGATATCTTGCAGAGGGATGCAGCACTCTTAAAATTGGCAAGCTTCTGAAGCGTGATCATCAAACAATCAAGCGTTTCATTCAAAATAGTCAACAGGGTCGCAAGAAGCGTCTGGAAAAACCAAGGTGCAAAATAACTGCCCATGAACTGAGAAAAGTCAAGCGTGCAGCTGCCAAGATGCCACTTGCCACCAGTTTTGCCATATTTCAGAGCTGCAACATCACTGGAGTGCCCAAAAGCACAAGGTGTGCAATACTCAGAGACATGGCCAAGGTAAGAAAGGCTGAAAAACCACCACCACTGAACAAGACACACAAGCTGAAACGCCAAGACTGGGCCAAGAAATATCTCAAGACTGATTTTTCTAGGGTTTTATGGACTGATGAAATGAGAGTGAGTCTTGATGGGCCCGTGGCTGGATCGGTAAAGGGCAGAGAGCTCCAGTCCGACTCAGACGCCAGCAAGGTGGAGGTGGAGTACTGGTTTGGGCTGGTATCATCAAAGATGAGCTTGTGGGGCCTTTTCGGGTTGAGGATGGAGTCAAGCTCAACTCCCAGTCCTACTGCCAGTTTCTGGAAGACACCTTCAAGCAGTGGTACAGGAAGAAGTCTGCATCCTTCAAGAAAAACATGATTTTCATGCAGGACAATGCTCCATCACACGCGTCCAAGTACTCCACAGCGTGGCTGGCAAGAAAGGGTCCAAAAGAAAAAAAACAATTGACATGGCCTCCTTGTTCACCTGACTGAACCCCATAGAGAACGTGTGGTCCATCATCAAATGTGAGATTTACAAGGAGGGAAAACAGTACACCTCTCTGAACAGTGTCTGGGAGGCTGTGGTTGCTGCTGCACGCAATGTTGATGGTGAACAGATCAAAACACTGACAGAATCCATGGATGGCAGGCTTTTGAGTGTCCTTGCAAAGAAAGGTGGCTATATTGCTCACTGATTTGTTTTTGTTTTGTTTTTGAATGTCAGAAATGTATATTTGTGAATGTTGAGATGTTATATTGGTTTCACTGGTGAAAATAAATCATTGAAATGGGGATATATTTGTTTTTGTTAAGTTGCCTAATAATTCTGCACAGTAATAGTCACCTGCACACACAGATATCCTCCTAAAATAGCTCAAACTAAAAACAAACTAAAAACTACTTCCAAAAATATTCAGCTTTGATATTAATGAGTTTTTTGGGTTCATTGAGAACATGGTTGTTGTTGTTCAATAATAAAATTAATCCTCAAAAATACAACTTGCCTAATAATTCTGCAGCGTATATGTGTGTGTGTGTGTGTGTGTGTGTGTGTGTGTGTGTGTGTGTGTTACCCTGCAGGTCGAGTCTCTTGTCCATGTAGACTTTATAAGTGAAGGCGTGTCTGAGCGCCAGAGCGGCGAAGAACATCTCACAGCAGATGATGAAGTTCTGATAACCGGCGGCAACCGTGCCCTCGCCGACACTCACATCCGGAGAGCTGATCCGCGCAAACGCTCCACACTTCTCCAGAATCGCCAGCAGCATGCCTGAAACACACACACACACACACACACACACACACACACACACACACACACACACACACACACACACACACACACACACACACACACACACTAATGCTAACTACACCAGCACTCAACACTACACACACTACAAGATCAACACAAGTGAACATCTGAGTCAGTCAATCGTGTGTGTGTGTGTGTGTGTGTGTGTGTGTGTGTGTGTGTGTGTGTGTGTGTGTGTTCAGTATGCTCAGTGTTTGTGTGCCTATGATGACGATGATGATAATAAAGATGATGATGATGATGAAGACTCACCCTGCCAGAAGGAGAGGAAGATGACGGACTTGACCATCAGGAACTTGAGCATGGGGCTGTAGGGCTCCAGCAGCTCAGCGGTGGCCGAGTAGAAGAGGAAGAGCGCAAACAGAGACAGACTCACCGACACATTATAGATGATCATCACGTACAGGTAGCCACCAGCAGCACTGCACACACACACACACACACACACACACACACACACACACACACACACACACACACACACACACACACACACACACACACACACACACACACAGAGAGAGAGAGAGAGAGAGAGAGACACTTCAGTAACTTTATAAATCTGTAAATAAACGTGTGAGGGCGTCACGGTGGCGCAGTGGGTAGCACGATCGCTTCACAGCAAAAAGGTCGCTGGTTTGAGCCTCGGCTGGGTCAGTTGGCATTTCTGTGTGGAGTTTGCATGTTCTCCCTGTGTTGGCGTGGGTTTCCTCCACAGTCCAAACACATGCGCTATAGGGGAATTGAATAAGCTAAATTGTCCGTAGTGTATGAGTGTTTATGGGAGTGTATGGGTGTTTCCCAGTGTTGGGTTGCAGCTGGAAGGGCATCCGCTGTGTAAAACATATGCTGGATAAGTTGGCGGTTCATTCCACTGTGGCAACCCCTGATGAAAAAGGGACTAAGCCGAAATAAACAGGAATAAATGAATGAAATGTGTGTGATTGCGTGTATGTATTTGCAAGTCTGTGTGCTCTGTCTTATGTGTATGAGCATGTGATATACATATGTGAGTGTGAGTGTGTGTGTAGTGTTTGAGTGTGTTTGTATTTGAGTTTTTTGCAATGCGTGTTTGTGTGTGAGCATGTGGAATGCATGTGTATGTGTGTGTTTGTATGTGAGGTTTGCAATGTGTGTGTGTGTTTGTAAGAGAAACAGTGTGTTTTTATTTGAGTTTTTTTGCAATGCGTGTGTGTGTGTGTGTGTATGTAAGACTGTGATGTGTGTATCTATGTTTGAGTGTGAGTATGAGATATGCATGTATGTGTGTGTATGTTTGTGTGTGATCATGTTTGCAGTGTGTGTTTAAGTGTGTGTGTGTGTGTGTCTAATATGTGTGTAAGACTGTGATGTGTGTATCTATGTTTGAGTGTAAGTATGACATATGCATGTATGTGTGTGTATGTTTGTGTGTGATCATGTTTGCAGTGTGTGTTTAAGTGAGTGTGTGTGTTTGTATATGAGTTTTTTGCAATGTGTGTGTGTGTGTGTCTGATATGTGTGTAAGACTGTGATGTGTGTATCCATGTTTGAGTGTGAGTATGAGATATGCATGTATGTGTGTATGTTTGTGTGTGATCATGTTTGCAATGTGTGTTTAAGTGAGTGTGTGTGTTTGTATTTGAGTTTTTTGCAATGTGTGTGTGTGTCTGATATGTGTGTAAGACTGTGATGTGTGTATCTATGTTTGAGTGCGAGTATGAGATATGCATGTATGTGTGTGTATGTTTGTGTGTGATCATGTTTGCAGTGTGTGTTTAAGTGAGTGTGTGTGTTTGTATTTGAGTTTTTTGCAATGTGTGTGTGTGTGTGTGTGTGTGTGTGTGTGTGTGTGTGTGTGTGTATGTTTGTGTGTGATCATGTTTGCAGTGTGTGTTTAAGTGAGTGTGTGTGTTTGTATTTGAGTTTTTTGCAATGTGTGTGTGTGTGTGTGTGTGTGTGTGTCTGATATGTGTGTAAGACTGTGATGTGTGTATCTATGTTTGAGTGCGAGTATGAGATATGCATGTGTGTGTGTGTATGTTTGTGTGTGATCATGTTTGCAGTGTGTGTTTAAGTGAGTGTGTGTGTGTGTCTAATATGTGTGTAAGACTGTGATGTGTGTATCTATGTTTGAGTGTAAGTATGACATATGCATGTATGTGTGTGTATGTTTGTGTGTGATCATGTTTGCAGTGTGTGTTTAAGTGAGTGTGTGTGTTTGTATATGAGTTTTTTGCAATGTGTGTGTGTGTGTGTCTGATATGTGTGTAAGACTGTGATGTGTGTATCCATGTTTGAGTGTGAGTATGAGATATGCATGTATGTGTGTATGTTTGTGTGTGATCATGTTTGCAATGTGTGTTTAAGTGAGTGTGTGTGTTTGTATTTGAGTTTTTTGCAATGTGTGTGTGTGTGTGTGTGTCTGATATGTGTGTAAGACTGTGATGTGTGTATCTATGTTTGAGTGCGAGTATGAGATATGCATGTATGTGTGTATATGTTTGTGTGTGATCATGTTTGCAGTGTGTGTTTAAGTGAGTGTGTGTGTGTTTGTATTTACGTTTTTTGCAATGTGTGTGTGTGTGTGTCTGATATGTGTGTAAGACTGTGATGTGTGTGTGTGTATCTATGTTTGAGTGTGAATATGAGATATGCATGTATGTGTGTGTATGTTTGTGTGTGATCATGTTTGCAGTGTGTGTTTAAGTGAGTGTGTGTGTGTTTGTATTTGAGTTTTTTGCAATGTGTGTGTGTGTGTGTGTGTGTGTGTGTGTGTCTGATATGTGTGTAAGACTGTGATGTGTGTGTGTGTGTGTGTGTGTATCTATGTTTGAGTGTGAGTATGGGATTTGCATGTGTGTGTATGTTTGTGTGTGATCATGTTTGCAGTGTGTGTTTAAGTGAGTGTGTGTGTTTGTACTTGAGTTTTTTGCAATGCGTGTTTCTGTTGTGTGTGAGCATGTGACATGCATGTATGTGTATCTTTAGTTTGACATTTGCAGTTTGTGTGTAAGTGTGTGCAATGTGTGTGTGTGTAAGAGAGACACAGTGTGAGTGTGTGTTTGTATTTTACTTGCAATGCATGTTTGTGTGTCTGGCTGTAATGTGTGTGAGCATGTGAGAAACGTGTGAGTGTGATGTGTGTACAGTGTATGTAATGTGTTTGTGATGTGTGTATGTGTGAGAGTGTGTGTGATTGTGAGCATAGTGTTTGTGTGATGGGAGTGATGTGTTTGTTAGTATATCTGTGAATATGTGGGGGTATGTGTGAGTGTCTCAGGGTGATGTGTGTGTGTATGGTGTGTTGTACGGTGTGTTGTGGTGGACACACTTGAAGTCTCCGTCTCTGTATTTCCCGAAGGCCTGCAGGATCACTGTGATGATGGCCATCAGCGGCTTCACCACACAGAACTGCAGCGTCGCCTGAAACACACACACACACACACACGCGCACATGTCAAAGAGATCATTACAGACACCACACACACAGAAATGTGTTATAAGTCATGTAGTTGCCAAGGAAGTTTCGTTCGATCTAATCACAGCGAATGTCGAATGTTTCTGACCTGCTTGCAGAAGCGCAGGAAGCCGATGGAGTAAGTTCTGCCCCACAGACAACATGTGCCGTAAACAAAGCTGGACCTGAGTGAGAACAGGCAGTGAGCGAGAGCTGAACTGAGCTGACAGATGAAGATGACGAGCAAACACTGAACTCACTGGATGGGTTTCCCTCTGATCTCCGCCATGATGGCACTCTCGCCGCCCAGATACTCATAACACAAGCTCAGGAAGTTGTAGATCACGAACGCTGAGCACAACACACACACACACACACACACACACACACACACACACACACACACACACACACACACACACACACACACACACACACACACACACACACACACACACACACACACACACATAGAGAGAGAGAGAGAAAGAATTCAACTTTTTTACAGGACTTTAATACATTTTGAAAGAATCATAATACAATTATGGAGGGGCACGGTGGCTCAGTGGTTAGCACAGTGGCCTCACAGCAAGAAGGTTGCTGGTTCGAGTCCCGGCTGGGTCAGTTGGCGTTTCTGTGTGGAGATTGCATGTTCTCCCCGTGTTGGTGTGGGTTTCCTCCGGGTGCTCCGGTTTCCCCCACAGTCCAAACACATGCGCTGTAGGGGGATTGATGAACTAAATTGTCAGTAGTGTATGTGGGGCTTGAACGTTGAGCTAACGACCCACCTCGTAAAAACCAGATGTTACGAAACACCAACATGGTGTGGCTAAATATCAGCTTCGATATAAACAGCCAGGGAGTGAGTGAGTAAGTAATAACAGACTGTGGTGGATGTGACAGTGCCACTGCTGTGGACTACTGTATGCTGGTTTCAGTGCCTGTCACGCATCCTTTTCCCTGGCAAGTGTTTGTATGTATGTGTGTATGTGTGTGTGTCCCATACTTTTGACATACTGCCAGCCTCTGTTCAGGATTTATTCACGGATGAAAATGTGTGTTATGTGTCTGCACTATCCCAAGAAACGTATAAAGAAATTCAATGACTTCTCAAAATAACCTTCGCATTTGGGGATATTCCCGCATAGCTCTTGGATAAGGAGCTGAACTCTCCTTCCTCTCCATGCAGTTTATTGGATGAAAACAATACTATTTTTTTCATTTTAAAGGAGAGAGGGGAACAAATCATCGCTACTTGAATTTACTTCTAAATGTTTGGCATATTTTTTCACAACAAATGAATAAATATGCATCGATGTTGTGTGCAAAGAGCCCCTATTATACAATAAAAAGGGTCATATTTTGGTTTTAAGGGTCTCCAACAACAGGCTGATCTGCATGCAGGGTCAACAACACTTTCATGGTCTTATAATATGCGTTTTTTAACCTAATTCCCATATGAATCGTTCAGCGATTCACTTGTTGCCAAACCCCTCCTTAGCACGAAGCTAATCTGTGCTGATTGGACCGATGACAGCCTGTTGCGATTGGTCGACAGCGTTCAGCGCGAGACAGAGAGAAAAACCGATCACAGCAAAACTTATCAAAAACCTGTTGTTATAAACCTTGGGTTTCAGTTAGATAGTGATCTGAAATTTAACAAACAAGTTAACTCAGTTGTAAAATTTAGTTTTTTCCATTTACGACTTGTGGCAAAAGTAAAGTCATTTGTCTCTTTTAATGACCTTGAGAAGGTGATCCATGCTTTTATCTTGGGAAGACTGGACTATTGCAACTCTCTATATGTGGGTATTAGTCAAAATGCCCTGAATAGATTGCAGTTAGTCTAAAATGCGGCTGCGAGACTTCTGAAAGGGACTCGCAAGTATGAGCACATATCCCCAGTTCTTTCCTCTCTGGGCTGGCTGCCTGTCAGGTCACGGATTGATTTTAAACTATTAATTTTGGTTTTTAAATCCTTAAATGATCGGGCACCACCTTACTTAGCAGACCTCCTACAGGTATATAATCCAGGTAGGTCACTAAGGTCTTCTGATCAGTTTATTCCTTCTGTACCAAGGTCCCAGTGTAAGCGAAGTGAGGATCGGGCTTTTTCTGTTATAGCCCCAAAACCCTGAAACGGGCTTCCTTCCACGTCAGACACGCTCCAACTCTATCTGTTTTTAAAAAGCTTCTGAAACTCCATCTTTGTTCTTTAGCATTTGAGCCTTTTTAATGATAAGGGGTTTGTCTTATGTTTTAATTGTTATGTATGAGATGTAGGTTTTATTTTAATTAGCATTGATTGTGTTCAGCACTTTGGGCAGCATTGTGTTGTAAAAAAAATGTGCTATTGTAAGAATCCACCCAGTAGGCCCAATGGAGGTATCCACTGGTGGATGAAGGTTCTCTGCCTGTTCGGTCTTTCCAGTGTACAATATTGATTTACTTCAAATTTATCTCATATCTGACTCCAATTTGAATATGAGGTGGTTTATAATATTAATATATTTATCTTTCGTTTTATCTGACTCCAATCATAAAACATTTAGAAGATTAGATCAATATATAATTTAGATAAATGTTTGAACCTTTTGTCTTCACTCATAACTATTGCATTGGTTCATTCGGGTGCTCATGTCGCTCAGAGAAATCAGCCCGGCCGATGGCGTCCCTCACGGTCACACTCTTGTCAGTCTTGACTATTAAACAGAGGTAATTGACTAATACTTTTAGATGGCCGCTCCCATGCTTGCTCATTCTAAAATATTTTGATTACTCCCGCTTAGATGTACACCCCTGAATAAAGACAATATCATTTCCAATCAGAGGTAATGGCCATTATTATAAAGGTAACCGACTACTGTACTCTATAATAATTTTGGTTTAGCCAGGTTCATGGTTTTCCATGCATGTACTTAATTTGGAATAATATTACTTTCAAACAGAGGTCGGGCACCCTATCTAGGTTAGTCGTGCAACTCCTTGTTGACCTAGATGGAAATTATAACGCCCTTTCCACCTAAGTACACTTGAATCAATATCAAGTATCAGTCGGATCCCTAAAACACAGTTAGTGTGCCCAATGCTCCATCTCAACTGAACTTTAGCCCGTCTACTGACCTGACACAGGAAGTGCGGAAACAAGAATACAGTGTAATCTACTAGAATGAATAATTACAAAGTAAGCAAAATGTGTTCAAACATAACAATTTAATAGTCAGGTAAATGTGTATTACGCCAATTATTTAGTCAATTTATAAATAATCAATACAAGACATCAAATTCTCAAAGATAAATCCAAGATCAAAAGATGCATACCTGACTTCAAAATATACATAGTCTGGAGCATGAAGCTCCACACTATGGGCTAATCTGGGTACAGAATCGCCCCGAACATTTAGAAACTGTTCCTTAAGTAGTCAAACCAAGAATCTCCTCAAGGATGGGTGTTTGTCGAATAACAAAAGGCATTTACATTTAGTGGCATGTTAAATCTGAGGAGTTTCTGCCTATAGGAAACAAATGGTCATTTGAATAAAGGCCCCCTAGGTAAAGGCACACCCTTAGCAGTGGTTCACAGGATACCTGAAGTTATGTATCTATTGTTTTGATTGTCTATTTCTGAGGGAATAAGACCATTGTACCAGTCGCACTGAGACATTTCAAATGATATCAGACATGATAAAGTCACTTGGATTGATGTAGAACCTTCATACTTTGAAATGACCATTCTGTGTCTGACCAGTGTGAAATGACCATTCAGTCTGTATGAAGAGACGGTGAGTGAGGAGAGGGAGTTGCTTCAAATGTACATGAAGGAGAGGAGCTGGCTTTCCCGCATTCCCACCTGGTGGGTTGTGGAGCCGATTGTCTCTGTGTTTCCAGCTGATGTTTGAATTGTCAAAGACATCAAAATATTTGTGGTATCTCAAGTCTTACACTATATAAACTAACTAACTAACTAACTAACTAACTAACTAACTAACTAACTAACAGCGGCCGCCTGAAACGTGCTTCATAGTAGTTACTAACACCATAGTACACAGTACTTGGTTCTCAACAGTGTTATCAGGTCCAGCGCGTCCATAGAGGCGACCTAGGCGGCTGCCTTGAGTGGCAGAATAGTGAGGGCGCCGTCCGCGAACCCCACGGTCCTCACTTTCATCCGCAACACCATCCCCCTCCCTCCAGGTCCTCACTTTCATCCGCGAACCGGTCATTTTCTTTTTCACTTTCGGGTTGAGGGCAGCGTGATCACCGTTCACGTAGAGCGCCAGTTCAGCTTGCTCCGGCCCTGAGTGTTATTCAGACACCTCACCCCGTTTTGAACCTTGACCGCTGCACGTGTGTAAGAACAGCTGACAGTGGCCATAGCAATGACAAATGGCAGTGGAACGATCTCACAAATGCATTTAAAGCCGTAAACAAAGCAGCACGCGTCGCGTTTTCAACATGGCATTAGACGCGATATGAGAATATAAAGAGTTAACCTGATACAGTACGCACAGTTACAAGTAACAAAACACAATTAGCTAGAGAAAACAAGGAGGCAGCCATGGTAATGCACTTACACTTGGAGGAAGGAGGAAGAAACTGATCCATGATGCACTGCTCAATGTACTGACAAAGTCCCTTAAATCAATAGTCTTTTCTGATCCTTCCTTTAACAAACGGTCGCCGAATGCCCAGTTGTAAACATGTAGATTCCAGAAGTACTCGAACACACAAGGCTGGGCGATAATGCTGAGGTATTTTTGCAAATATAAACCTCAACCACTGACTCTTCACAGGTTCATCTTTGTGTAAACTTTCAATCACACTTCCAATAATATCCAGCTAAGCACAGCGTCTTCATGACTTGGTTCAACTGGGATCTGTTTATCTTCCTCTTCTTTGCTACTGTGTTAGTGTGCGGGACCGCAGGTTTAAATTTTCCCGGGTTTGCGCGTGCAACAAATGGGCGGGGCTTATGTTTCGTATCCACGTCACGCCGAAATGGCTAAGGACTCGCTATCACAACGTTTCATTCGCACCACTAGGAGTCGACTCTTTTATAGATGAATCAATAGTTTTAAACACTGTGCACTTTCAGATTTAAGCCTTAGCTGGATATTTCACTTCACTTAGAGCTGTGTTACACACTACATGGAAGGTCATTCTTAAAAACCCATAATAGGGGCTTTTTAAAGGTCCCGTGAAGTGCTTTGAAATGTGCATTGTTATTGAATGTTTAACGTAATCTCAAGTGAAACATGAAGAGAGGGCAGGACATAGTGTAGCTCCTCCCCTTTAAAAAACAGCCAATAGCATTGTTTTTATTACAGATCTGCCAGTGAGAGTGATTAAGCGCAAGCACATCAAATCAACAGCCAATGAGATGAGGGGGTGGGGCATATCACACACTAGAGAGCATTTGATTGGTCAGAAGATTTGATGAGAAACTGAAGTATGAGAAGACGTAAAATAAACTGTTGATCCATTTAGGTGGCAGAGACAAACCACAAGCTTTACATGTTTATATCAGTTTTATATCTTCTAAATGTGAATATTGTCACTGTTTTGGAGCAACACTAGCTTATAAATATCCTAACATGAACAATACTGCTACTAAAATCTAAAAATAAATGAAAAAATAACCTTTTAATGTCATGGGACCTATAAGAGCGCCTCCAGTGTCCTCACCTTCATAGCAGTCTCTGACGGTGTCGAAGTAGACGTAATACTCCTCATTAGTGAAGAACAGCAGACTGAGCCACGAGTCGAAGGCGTAGATGGGCACGATGAAGAGGATCCGCACGATGTGCCGCTGCTCGTTCGGTGTGTTGTAGTAGCGCAGGTGCATGTAAATCTGACACACACACACACACTTTCATTATCATATAATAATGCACACATTCATCATTACACCTATTCACATCTTTGTTAATATGCAGCACACACTGAGACTGAAGAGATTCTGAAGACTGAAGAGTTTCAGCAAGTCTAATAGATGTAAATATAAGAGTGAGTCTAGAACTGCAGCTACAGTTGGTGTCTTCAAGATGAATCTTCTATTATTGTTGAAAATCTTTAATGAAACAGATTTTGATAACATGAATTATTCATTCACTCATTCATTTTCCTTCAGCGTAGTCTAAATTTCAGAGGTCGCCACAGCGGAATGAACCGCCAACTATTCCAGCATATATTTTACTCAGTGGATGCCCTTTTAGCCACAACCCAGTACTGGGAAAGAACATGTCTTGGGGAGAACATGTCTTAGGGCGGAACGGTGGCTCAGTGTTCAGCATGAAGGTCGCTGGTTCGAGCTCGGCTGGGTCAGTTGGCGTTTCTGTGTGGAGTTTGCAAGTTCTCCCCGTGTTGGCGTGGGTTTCCTCCGGGTGCTCCGGTTTCCCCCACAGTCCAAATGCATGCGCTATAGGGGAATTGATGAACTAAATTGGCTGTAGTGTATGAGTGTGTGTCAGCGTACCTTGTGTTCTCGCTCTCTACTCCTGTTCTGTGGTACAGATTATCTTCACTTATCTGCTTTTATTCTCAGTCACGGAGGCACAGGTTACTTGAGGTAATTTTTCCTATATATAGCACGCCATTTCCCTTCGTGTTTGTCAGTATGTTGGCGATGGTGTGTGTGCATATCATTCTGTTTCTCACCTCATATTTGTGTGCAGGGCTGCCAGTGAGTATCCCGTTATTTTGGATTGTTGTCCCGGCACTCACCCGACTGGGTTTTCTTTGTTTCTGAGGCCCCGTTTACACTAATGCGTTTTCGTTTTAAAACGCATAAGTTTTGCTACGGTTACGCCATCTGTCCACACTACGCCGGAGTTTTCGAGCCCCAAAAACGGAGCGTTTTGAAAACGCTGGAGAGGTCGTTTTCATTCTAATACGCTGCTGCTCCGTCTCAGTGTGGATGGGGGAAAACGGAGACATCTGAAAACGGAGGCGTGGCTGCTGAGATTCGCTACCTGATTGGGGCTTTTGGGTCATTGCGTATCCTTCCCTTATTCGTCAAGCCCCTATCACATGACTATAACGCTACCGGAAGATGGCAGACCAGCCTTCACTGTAAACAACAACATGGACACAGAAATGGGAGCGTTGTTTGCCATTGTGCAGTTAAACTCTGCCTTTTTTACTACAGCAGCTGCATATATTCACAAGAGGCAAGCTATTGTTCGAGCACTCGCTAATCACTCGCGTTCATCGTTCAACCAGCGTTTGTTGACTAACAATAACCAAATGCCGAGCGAGACAAATGCTTCCTGTTTATACTTGGACGCGCATGCCCAGAGTGCACGAATGGTCACGTGATATACGTTTTTGGTGGAGTAGTGTGGACGGAGATATGTTTAGAAACGCTAGATGAAACGCTAGTGTGGGCGCGGATCGTTTTTGATCTAAAACGCTGTTTCAAAATGAAAACGCATTAGTGTAAACGGGGCCTGAGATTCAAACTCAATAAATACTTTGTTCTGCATTTGAGTTCACGCCTTCTTCTACCCGTGACAGTGTGTGTGTACGTGTACGTGTTTTTGTGACATATCAGGACACAAATCTGTATAATGACATAGGTATGACACAAGTATTACAAAAAGCAGGTTAAATATGAGGACATTGGTGACGTCCTCACTTCTCAAAAAGCTTCTAAACCACACAGGATGAGTTTGTTCAGGGAGTAAAGCTGTACACTGTCTCCTGTGATGGTTGGGTTTAGGGGTAGGGTGGGGTGAGGGCAATATAATATACGCTTTGAACAGTATAAAATGAATGGAAGCCTATGTAATGTACCCACTTTTCACAAAAACAAACATGTGTGTGTGTGTGTGTGTGTGTGTGTTTCCCAGTACTGGGTTGCAGCTGGAAGGGCATCCGCTGTGTAAAACATATGCTGGAACAGTTGGCGGTTCATTCCACTGTGGCGACCCCTGATAAATAAAGGGTCTAAGCATAAGGTAAATGAATGAATGCTTGTCTTGTAAATATGACAATAGCTATTTTTGACTGTCTCTGCCTCCTGAATCCTACATTCAGCTTCAGTTATCATCATATAATTAAGTCTAATGCTTGTCTTTTCTGTGTGTTTACACTACTAAGTTAAATAAACATTTGCATGAAACCTCTATTTTCTGAATAGTTTGTCATTTCAGTCATAAAAACCCACATTTTGTGTCTGTCTCCTTGTTCTGGTCGACTCTGTAACATCGGTTATAAAAAGGCACTGATAGAACAAGCATGTGACTTGCTCCAAGTGATGTCACTTCCTATGGCGGGAAACTCTGAAAGGCATGTCATTATGCTGCTCTCATTAATTTGTGCAAAATGTTTAGGATTCACAAACAGTAGATTAATGATGTGTCAACTCTGTTACTAAGAAAGTTCAGTCAATCTCTCATTCACATTTATAAAACAATACTATGATCAAAATAGTGTTTTAGACACGCCATGTGGAGTCTGCTTTGAGGTTAGCATCTGGAGCTAAAGCATAAAATGCTGGAAAATGTCAGACAACAATTAGTAACAGAATCAAATATCCCCTATTTACATTGTAAATGGACTCAGTTTACTGTAAAGTATACATTTGTTTTGTATTATTCCAATTTAAGGAAAATGAATAAAAAATGGTGGCTCAGTGGTTAGCACTGTGGCCTCACAGCAACAAGCTTGCTGGTTCAAGTCCCGGCTGGGTCAGTTGGCATTTCTGTGTGGAGTTTGCATGTTCTCCCCGTGTTGGTGTGGGTTTCCTCCGGGTGCTCCGGTTTCCCCCACAGTCCAAACACATGCACTATAGGGGAACTGATGAACTAAATTGGCCGTAGTGTATGAGTGTGAATGTAAAAGTGTAGGGTGTTTCCTGGTGTTGGAAGGGCATCTGGTGTGTAAAACATATGCTGGAATAGTTGGCGGTTCATTCCGCTGTGGCGAGCTCTGATGAATAAAAGGACTGAGCTGAAGGAAAATGAATGAATAAATGAATAGAAAATGCTTGAAATGTGCCTGCAATTCTGGAACAATCAGATGCGTGTCAGTGGAGCAGGTGGATCTTTTGTCACCAGACACTGTGTGTGTGTGTTTTACATGTTCAGATAAGCTGAACTATCACAACACACACACACATGCAGTTCTAAATCCTGTTGCTATGCAACAACCTCTGCTCTATGATGTCATGCCACCTGTTGCCAGAGCAACAGCTCCTCACCGCCATCCTTTGATTTATTTATATATTACGCATTATTAGTCACACTATTCAACACACAGCTAACGAAGCATCCTGTAAGATTTAACATAATGCTGAGATACTAATCTATGATTTAATGATCATCTATAATGTCTTTATTTTTCAGATAAAATATACTAGTATTATCCTGTATTACAGCATATAGTATGCAGTCTCATAAATATTTAGTGCACAGCTAATAGAAAAAAGTGAATAAAATCACATTAATATGATTTGACAGAATCCACTGAACATATATGATCCACAATTACGACAATAACAATACATTTTTATATTTATACTTACAAGAAATATCATAAAGTAATAATCATATATATTCATTCATTTATTAATTTCCTTTTCGGCTTAGTCCCTTTATTAATCCGGGGTCTCCACAGCGGAATGAACCGCCAACTTATCCAGCACGTGTTTTACGCAGCAGATGCCCTTCCAGCTCCAACCCATCTCTGGGAAACATCCATACACACTCATACACTACAGACAATTTAGCTTACCCAATTCACCTGTACCACATGTGTTTGGACTGTGGGGGAAACCGGAGCACCTGAAGGAAACCCACGCCAACGCGGGGAGAACATGCAAACTCCACACAGAAACGCCAACTGACCCAGCGGAGAGTCGAACCAGCAACCTTCTTGCTGTGAGGCGACAGCACTACCTACTGTGCCACTGCGTCGCCCAAATGATATATATTCACCCACAGTATGACTATTTTCCAATAGAATGCTTATAAAAAAATATTTAACAAATCATTTAGCATATTATAAATATAATCTCTATTTAATAAATCCTACTAACCACTATTAGCTCTAAGTAATCAAAACAGCACACATACCTTGATCTGATGACATGATTTAGGGATTAATATATAATAAAAAGCCATTTTCTCTTTCATGTAGCACTAATTAAACTGAATTAAATAAGGAAATGGAAGAAAAATTCCTTTCTACCTGCGAGGGCACAAAATAGACCCTTTTTTGATGAAACAACCCCGATCTTACAGCAGTGAATGACCAGTGTGACACGTGAACGCACAGTCTGACATTAAGGCCCAATCCCAATTCTACCCCTTAGCGCTTCCCCCTACCCCTCGGTGTCCCAATTCTCTTTAGCTTGAAGGCGTAGGGCTAAGGGGAAGGGCTAGATACCCCTTCGAACAGAGATTTTTCAGGACCACACTCAAAACCAAGGGGTAAGAAAACAGTGTTGCCAGACGTACGATAATTATCGTATTTGTAAGATAATTTCGACCTCTGTACGATGTACGATCAATAATAAAAAAAGTCCTATAATGTACGATAATTTCAGAAATGTACGGCATTTAAAATGAGTTTCATTGTAATCTTAGGGCTTCTATACTTGATAGCTGCATCCTGTGTCTACTGTCTGTGAGACTGTGACAGGAGAAGGTGGAGTTAGATCTCATCTTACGTTACATCTTCTCAACCAATCAACGTGGAGAATGGCTCTCTCTTACATCGTTTCTGCTGCGTGCAGTGTTGCCAGATTTTTTTGCATTTCGGCGGGTTTTAGATTTAGTTTTTGGGCTGGAATCAGTCAGCTACATTTGGCAACACTGGCTGTGCGCTGCCGTGCTTCAGTCGTTTTCAGGTTGAGGTTAATCGATTAAGCAGTAACGTTTTAAAAAGTAGTGCTGAAAAGGAAGGTGAGAAGAACAGGGGAGTTTGCTCTTGATGTTTTCATTTTTCCCCATTCAAATGCATCATGTGAAAGTGTTTTTCCAAAGTTAATCTCATCAAAACAAAGTCACGAGATCGGCTCATTACAGATCCTTTGGCTGGGCTCGTGCACATCTCAGACTAGTGTGTTAAAAATTTGGGAGGGTGCACTGCTTTCAAGCCAACCAGCACTATGTTGCGCTCTATGTAGGCATCCAATTTGTATCGCAAAATTAATCCCTCAACATCTGACAACACACGCAGGTATTCAATGACAGCGACTCGGAGGTGGAGTTTCAACCTTCTTACTAAGGTGCGTCTAGTTTTTATTTTATTTTTACGTATTGTGGTAATTTGCACGTTGTGTCAAAACGTTATTTGTCTAGATAATAGCTGTATACTCTCCATTTGACTAGTGTACGTTTGACTAGTGTACTAGTGTTCTGGTACGATACTTTCACATTTCCAATCTGGCAACACTGTAAGAAAATTTCCCAGTATACACCAGCCACAGCTGCACCCGGGAGTAAGGAGATCCACAAATGAGTATTTTTTGTCATTATTATGAATTTTTACAACAAACAAACATGTTTTATTATATTCATAACCGCGCTCATGTTTTACCGTCATGCTTAAAAAAAACGCTAAAATAAAAACCGCTAAATTTGGCGATCTATAATCCATAATAATAACTCCTGTACAGCAGTCCCACAACATTCTGACACTCGATGACACTCGAATACCCTGTCAGAGCAGTCTAGTGTCTGAGAATGAGCTTTTTACAGTGTCTGCTATAATGTTAATCTTGTTTTTGGTGTGTTTACAGATGATTATGGCCACTGTGTAAATACACAGTATAGTTATGATCTTATTGCCACATTAGATCGTGATGATAACATAATATATGCCTTCAGTGATTTCCTGAAGATAAATACCAATAAATAAAGCAACTGGAGTAACTACAGCAGTCTCCATCGTCTGATCTCACATGAAGCAAGAGATCGTGATGACATATGATGACGTGTGCAGGTGCTGTAGTGCTGTCCCAATTCTCAGGGGTACATTTTGAAGCCCTTCCCCTTCACACTCATTTTAAGGGCCAAGGGGAAGGGTACAAAAATAGAATTGGGATTTAGCCTAAGTGTACATAATGAAGGTGTTTGAGTGTGTTGTACCTGTTGGCAGGTGAGCAGCAGGGCCGTCCAGGTGAAGATGCCTGAGATGCCCTGAGCGGCGGGAGTCATGAGGAAAATGGGGGTCTCTGGGGTCAAAACTGGCCCTGATCGGTTGTGACCCTCAGGGGCCACTGTCACGACCCCGGGCCCTGGCACCATGGCAACCAGAGACCCGTTGCCAGACAACGACACCGCCCTCCTCCACAGCGCAGCCATCTGCAGACCACAGCCAATCAGAACACTGCACACACCAGGGGGAGGAGCCAACCCGGGCCATCAAAACAGAAGAGAGCGAAGAGTTATCATTAATTAGCATTTGAATTAAAGGTCTTCATTAAATAATGATTAAACCATCCAGATACAAGTATCACAATATTCCAAACATGTGATTTAAAGCAAAGAATTCAAAACAGGAAGTCCCACAGAAAGAACCACAGTCTCATCACTCATTTCATTGCCAATCTAATTAACCTACACTCACTGGCCACTTTATTAGGTACACCGTATTAGTACCGGGTTGGACCCCTTTTGCCTTTAGAATCCCCTTAATCCTCCATGTTATAGATTCAACAAGCTACTGGAAATATTCCTCAGAGATTTTGCTCCATATTGACATGATAGCATCACACAGTTGCTGCAGATTTGTCGGCTGCACATCCATGATGCCAATCTCCCGTTCCACCACATCCCAAAGGTGCTCTATTGGATTGAGCTCTGGTGAGTGTGGAGGCCATTTGAGTACAGTGAACTCATTGTCATGTTCAAGAAACCAGTCTGAGACGATTGGCGCTTTATGACATGGTGCGTTATCCTGCTGGAAGTAGTCAACAGAAGATGGAGACACTGTGGTCATAAAATGATGGACATGGTCAGCAACAATACTCAGGTAGGCTGTGGCGCTGACACGATGCTCAATTGGTACTAATGAGCCCAAAGTGTGCCAAGAAAATCTCCCACACCATTACACCACCACCACCAGCCTGAACCGTTGATACAAGGCAGGATGATCCATGCTTTCATGTTGTTGATGCCAAATTCTGAGCCAACCATCCGAATGTGGCAGCAGAAATGGAGACTCATCAGACCAGGCAACGTTTCTCCAATCTTCTATTGTCCAGTTTTGGTGAGCCTGTGTGAATTGTAGCCTCAGTTTCCTGTTCTTAGCTGACAGGAGTGACACCCGGTGTGGTCTGCTGCTGCTGTAGCCCATCCGCCTCAAGGTTGGACGTATTGTGTGTTCAGAGATGCTCCTCTTACCTCTGGCATCAACAAGGCATTTGCGCCCACAGAACTGCCGCTCACTGGATATTTCCTCGTTTTCAGACCATTCTCTGTAAACCCTAAAGATGGTTGTGCGTGAAAATCCCAGTAGATCAGCAGTTTCTGAAATACTCTGACAACCCCGTCTGGCACCAACAACCATGCCACGTTCAAAGTCACTTAAATCCCCTTTCTTCCCCATTCTCATGCTCAGTTTGAACTGCAGCAGATCGTCTTGACCATGTCTACATGCCTAAATGCATTGAGTTCTGCCATGTGATTGGCTGATTAGAAATTTGCGTAAACGAGCAGTTGGTCAGGTGTACATAATAAAGTGGCCAGTCAGTGTATATTATTATACTATTGACGAGAGGTTGTTGTTAAAAATTTTACATAACCAATTTAAAGGGCAGAGCTAACAATATAAACTCTCTGATTAAGGTAATTTCCTGAACAGCAGTATGGGTAACAGATGTTTTCTGTGCATATTCCACTATTTTACCATGAAAATAACTACATATATGAAGATCTAAACCAAAAATAAGGTGTTAAACAAAAGCACATATAACAGATTAATGGCCTTGGAGCATTAGAAGTAATCAAATAACTAAAATAACAGTAACAAATCATATAACCGTAGCAAATAAAATACATAAAACCTAAATTCTTTTTTTTTTTTACATTTCTTGCATTCACTCAGATTAAACTACTAACTAAATCAGATCTTCCATAGCCTAAATAAAAGTGAAATAGAAACTATTAAAAAACAATTATAGGCAAATAAATGTCTTTTTTTCTTTTTTCATTCTTTTATAACCCGTTTTAACACATTTTAATCTGTTTTTAATCACTGTTATTATTTGTTTTTATTTTCTTATACTTGTCTCTTTTATTCCTGTTTATGTAAAGCACTTTGAATTGCCACTGTGTATGAAATGTGCTATTTAAATAAACTTGCCTTGCCTAAATATTGAAGTAGCTCAATGATAGTAAAATAATGCTGAAATGATCTAAATTAGCTCAATGATAAGTAAAACTGCTGCTGTTTTCTCTGATATAAAGATGTACAGTCTATAAATCACAAAAGAGTTTCTTAAACACTTTCCTCAAGCGTAAAAACTAGCAATTTTGTCAAGTCCACACTCTAGAAACGTTCTTGTTTCACCCAATGCAGAGCCAAATATGGACAAACACAATAGTTAGGTTAAAAAAAAAAGTCTAATAATTTTTTTATCCACCCTAAGGTTAGTTTTGTGCATATTTAACCAAGTGTTAGGTTAAAAAATAGCAATATGTAGAGCAGCGTTTCCCAACCCTGTTCTTGGAGGCACAGCAACAGCACATATTTCTTATCTAAATCATTAATTTCAGGTTTTGGAGTCTCTTCTGATGTTCTGGGTAGGGATGTTCTTTCTTAAACTGGAACGTAAAATCCACACTAGGGGCTTAGTAACTACTAGCTAGTTTGTAACTAAATTTGTTCTCAGTTCGGTTGCATGACATGTTCTTAGGGCAAGCCCTAGTTAGTAGGTCGTAAGCTCTCCGTAAAGTCATGCGTAGTGGCATTGAATGATGTAATATCTAATAAAAAGCACGTAGATGTTAAACTGCTTTAAAATTCTGCAACTAATGCATCTATATATATATATACATACAGTTGAAGTCCCCCTGTTTATTTTTTCCCCAATTTCCGTTTAACGGTGAGCAGATTTTTTGGTAACACTTTATAATAACTACACACTATCAATCATTTACTAAGCATTAGCATCTAGTGAATTCTTTATCTGTTAAGCATTAACTCTACATTAATAAGCGTTAGTGAGCAGTTTATAACTGCATCTACAAATCATCTATTCTTGACTTACAACCACATTTATAATGTGCTTAATAATTGCACTTTCATACTTTGTTAATGATTTACTTTTCATTACTAAATTAAGTATTGCATTATTTACAAACCAGTTATTTAAGAGTAGTCGATGGTTTTTAAGATCATTCAGAATGAGTTAGTAAATGATTAATAAACTATTGAAATCAACGTTTACATATCTTATTATTCAGGCAGATATTGATAGTTAATGTATGTTAATAAATGCTTCATTAACTCAGCTTCAAGCAGTTTTGTGACCTAATCTAAAGTGAGGACTATTTATGCTTTATAAATCCCTTATAAATGACAATTAAAGGCTCAGTATGAACAATAATCATTGCAATCTTATCTAAAAAGTAAAATGACTGTAAAGTTTAAACATCGCCGAATAACAGGAGTGTCGAAATACGACATAAAATTGGATAAAGCAACAACAATATAACAATATAATAAGATGCAATGTTTAAACTGTACAGTAATTTTATTTTAGATAAGGTTGCAAAGAATATTTTATTTTTAAATACAGTTTTATTTGTGTTTCCTAAAACGAATAGAAATGAATAATGGCGTTTATGTTCTTTTTTCCTGTTTAGAATTTAACTGAGCCTTTAATTGTCATTTATAAGGGATTTATAAAGCATAAATAGTCCTCACTTTAGATTAGGTCACAAAACTGGATGAAATTGAGTTAATAAAGCATTTATTAACATACAAATTAACTATTAATATATGCTTGAATAATAAGATTTATAAATGCTAATTTTAATAGTTTATTAATCATTTACTAACTCATTCTGAATGATATAAAAAAACACCAACTATGCTTAAATATCTGGTTTGTAAATAATGTAATACTTAATTTAGTAATGAAAAATAAATCATTAACAAAGTATGAAAGTACAATAATTAAGCACATTATAAATGTGGTTGTAAGTCAAGAATAGAGCATTTGTAGCTGCAGTTATAAACTGCTCACTAACGTCTGTTAATGTAGAGTTAATGATTAACAGATAATGAATTCACTAGATGCTAATCATTAATAAATGGTTCATAGTGTGTAGTTATTATAAAGTGTTACCGATTTTTTCAACTCATTTCTAATCATAATAGTTTAATAACTCATTTCTAATAACTGATATGATTCTTAAAATGGTGTTTAAAAAATTAAAAACTGCTTTTATTCTAGCCGAAATAAAACAAATAAGACTTTCTCCAGAAGAAAAAATATTATCAGACATACTGTGAAAATTTCCTTGCTCTGTTAAACATCATTTGGGAAATATTTAAAAAAGGAAAAATAATTCAAAGAGGGGCTAATAATTCTGACTTCAACTGTATATATATATGAGCAATTCCATGCAAATGTCAACCTTGCCATGAAGAAAATTACGTTTTCACCAAAATACGGAAACCGTTGTTGGTTATTTTGGGTAAGCAAGTATTTTACAGTACTTTACCAATACTCATAAATGTATCTGTCAATGTTTAAAACTATTATATTTAACTTTACCAAAATCACACAAGTGACAATTTCACAGCTGTTACATCCATAACGGAAAGATGTCACATCCATAACGACACTTTTTCCTCATACATGCAAAAATGTCACATAAAATAAAATCAATCATTTTTGTTCTATAGTGAGCCGACTCATATCTGTTTGATGAGCATTGTTTCTTTCGGGTTGTGCAGTTTATTTGACAGAATTTCTGCAAAGTATGTCGTACACTGTAAACTCACAGACTTTTTTTGTCACATCCATAACGCATGTTTATTTTCCTCATTTAAAGTATAAAAAATGTTTACAGATTGATATTTTTCTGCTTCCACAACTCTGTGGTCAGTTGTTTTGGAAAATATAAACAGATGTTTCAATATAATGTTAGCATATACTTTCTGTGTGAATTTATGTTTTGAGTTTTTACTGCAAATGTCACATCCATAACGCTGGAATTGCTCATATATATATATATATATATATATACACAGATATGGGAGGTAAATAAGGCTGTGAGTGAGATCATTCTGCATTATGGTCGTGAGCTCCTCTACTGTATGTAAACTAATCTCACTGTCGTCACTGTGCGGAAATTGTAACTTAGTGTCCCTTTAAGTCACAACTAGGCTACGTTTTAACTTACGCACTGCTGGTGCAACCGGCCCCTGATGAGTTGATTCAGGTGTGTTTGAATAGGAAGAGATTGAAAATGTGTGCTGTTGCTGTGCCTCCAGGAACAGGATTGGGAAACACTGCTCTAAAAATTGCTGTTTTTAACCTAACACTGGGTTAAACATGCACAAAACTAACCTTGGGGTAATTAAAAAATAATAATTAGACTTTTTTTAAGCCTAACTATTGTGTTTGACCATATTTGGCTCTGCATTGGGTAAAACAATTTCGTTTAACACTGTTTTAGAGTGTCTTTGACGTATAAGACAAAAAGCAGAGCTCGCCCTGCCGTGATGATAAAACATCATCATCTGATCACTGTCTTCCGGATGTGGATGGCCTGACTGTTGTCATGACAACCCTAGTGTCTGGAGAGGACAGCATCACAACACTGACCGTCCATCTGAAAGATCACAGACGTGCTAATGAAGGAATAAATCAGGACACTACTACTACTTAGATCAATCATGTAGACTGCTAGCTAATGACGTCAAATCAGCTCTGGATTTTCATTTCTTATATTACTAAAAACTATATTAATCATGAGATTTACAAGGTACATAATGTACCTATAGGTGCTGGAAAACACTGTTAGCCATGGCATTACTTTAGCATATGCCCTAAATGATTTAAAGGCTATCTATAATATAATTATTTAGCATAATACTGGTGAGGTAGTTATGATGTTTGAAAACATAACAATTTAAATAAATAAATAACAAATTCTCCATAAAGAGTTGCCATTTAAACACCTTTTATCTCTCTGTATTTGATTTAAGCATTTAGCAAATCTCAACATTAACATAGCATCAGGCCTTTTAAAATGAACGTTAGCATCTGCTCATCATCCACACATCAGCTCGTGTTATTGATGTGTGTGTGGCTTTAGGAAAACCTGATTATAGATGCTATATACTATGTCTATACTAATAATTATGATGAAATCGGAGATGTTCAGAGTTGAAACGCGGACTTTATCGATACGTCACCGGTAAACGCGACGGCCTCAGATGTGCACCGGATGCTGAAGATGCTGATGCTGAGGGTGAATCTGTCTTCAAACACACCTCTACAATCATTACACATCATTTAAAACACACTCGTACTCACGGTGCTCAGTGGATTTCGCTCATCTGCCGCTCTCAGGACGCCGAATCCCGCATGCTGTTTTGTTCCGCGACGCGTTCAGTCCAGTTCAGTCCGCCAACGTTCACTCGCGGTGACGTCATCGGGTCCGCAGAGGCGCTCCTGCTGCTGGCGACACATTCAGTTATCATCGCTCATTAATAATTCATCAGCCCTTATTTGGTAAACAGTTCCTGTTATTATGAACGCGATATCTATCATTCTTTTGACTGTACTACAAAATGGCGTTTGCTGTTTTATAACTCATTTATAATGAGTTAAAACAACACAATTCTTGAGGGGGTTTTGTCACAACTTAATTGTTTTATGTTCAATCTACTTAAGTTTGTAAAAACTAATAAGGTAACTTAATTCCTTCATGTTGTCTCATCCAGGGACGGATTTAACCAATGAAGCAAGGTAAGCAGCTGCTTAGGGCCTCCAAATAAATACCTAGAAGTATAAATTATGTCTATAAACGACATATAACATCATTTTCTATCATATTTTGTACGATGAGGGTGTAAAAATGTTTATTTGAACATAATTATTAGCCTCATCTGCACACATGTGCCCCCACCCTTAATTATTGAGCAGCCAAATCAGTAAATATTTATATTTAAGTTCATTTATTATTCTTAGTTGTGAATTCGTGAGAACAAATAATGTAAAAGCTTTTACAAGATGCTTTACGTGTTATTATTATTTTACACTAAGATAAAACTGTAGAAAATTGATTGATATGAGAGAAAAAAAACAGCAAAATAAAAAAATAAATAAATTAAAAAGTACAAAAGGTCCATGGCTGGAATTGCTTAAGGCCCCAAATCCACCCCTGGTCCCAACACAAATTGATTATGGAGCCCAGCAGAGTGGGTAAACAATGGAAATCATATTTGTTTACAAATATATATATATAAAGTGATCAGCATAATTGAGTACAGGTCATTTTGAAAATGAATATTTCCATTGCTCAGTGAAGATAGGCATGCATTTTGGTGCATTTGAACAAATCAGATTTATTAAACAGATATATTTATTTAAAAAATATTTTTGTCACCAAACATATTTAGAAATTAAAAGATAATACAATTAAATCCAAGTAAAATATTGCAAAAAATAATTTACAACCTACAAAATTTTTCAGTTTTTTTTGCTTCTCTTGATTTTTTCTTTTTTGAATTTGTATTTAATATTTTTCTATAACATATAAATTTGGCTGTACTAGTTTTTGGACCGTTATCGTAAGTTATTTTGTTGGATGAGCTCCAGATTTGGCTTCAGTACTGACTAATCTAATGTTTATACACAAATATAATATTGTAGAGCTTCCTGTTAAAAAATAATCATTTAAATGATAGATTTGTGAGGGGTGTACGCATATATGCTGAACACACTATGTATGTATGTATGTATGTATATATTCAGTTGAAGTCAGAATTATTCGCCCCCCTTTTTTATTAATATTTTTTTCTTTTTTAAATATTTCCCAAATGATGTTTAACAGAGCAAGGAAATTTTCACAGCATGTCTGATAATATTTTTTCTTCTGGAGAAAGTCTTATTTGTTTTATTTCGGCTAGAATAAAAGCATTTTTTAATTTTTTAAACACCATTTTAAGGTCAATATTATTAGCCCCTTTAAGCTATTTTTTTTTTTCGATAGTCTACAGAACAAACCATCATTATACAATAACTTGCCTAATTCCCCTAACCTGCCTAGTTACCCTAATTAACCTAGTTAAGCCTTTAAATGTCACTTTAAGCTGTATAGAAGTGTCTTGAAGAATATCTAGTCTAATATTATTTACTGTTATCATGACAAAGAGAAAATAAATCAGTTATTAGAGATGAGTTATTAAAACTATTATGACTAGAAATGTGTTGAGAAAATCTGCTCTCCGTTAAACAGAAATTGGGGAAAAAAAATAAACAGGGGGGCTAATAATTCAGGGGGGCTAATAATTCTGACTTTAACTGTATATATATATATCTTCTAACGTGCACCAAAACGCATGTTGTTTCACAGCATTACATAACAATCACATAGAAGCCTCTTACAATAAATGAACTGAAACCGAAGATAAACTATGCAAAACACGCTACTGAGTTCTACAGAAAATATAGATTAAGAATATAGACTATATAAAACATTCAGCGCAGAGCATAAATAAGTAAAAATAACTATTTTTATCCATTTCTCTGTGAATACAAATGATAAATTTTGATGCACTTAAGCAAGTGTTATTAAACCGTTATATTCAGTAATATAATGTAGTCACCTAACATCTTCTTTAGGAATTGAAAGATAATAATGTGTTGCAGAAACAATGAAAAACAATCAATTAATGTAACTATTTATGGTTTTCTTGATTTTCTTTTCTGTAATAAAATAATTAAATATTTTAACCTTACAAATCATTGGGGTTTACTGAGTGCACCGTAATCTTAAATTATTTGGTTGGATGAGCTCCAGCTTTGGTACTAATAAAATGTATAAACACAAATATACCATTATATATAGAATGCTTTAGACATTATTAATTTAAAAGAGAGATCCGTGTCCTCATTTATGCTCGACACAAGATATGTCAAACTATATTTACAAACAGCAAATTTGAGCTGGTTAATAACTTAAAGTCTCCAAATGCAATATATTGTCCAGTCCAAAATAATTAAGATATGAAATGTATCTCCGTCTCTGTGTTTGGAAAGAGTTTACATTAGGTTTTACAAGCTAACATTAATGACATAATCTAGAAGCAACACATTTAGAGCATTTATTGATCTATTAAGGTTATTAAACTCATGTTATAAATGTACATAAACTGATATTTAATACAGGAGACTTTGACATAATCCAGAGTTGTATGGTTAGCTAACCTTAAATAAAACTGTAAATAAAATACTTTATATACTTTTTAGGATTACCTAAATCATTTACATTTGCTAAATGCCAGAATGAGAGAATTTTTGTTTTTAGATAATTTTTTTATTAATTTCTAGACAGTCTAAAGTTTACACACATTTCCTTGGTATTTTTTTAGCTTTGCTTTTAAACTGTATAACTTTGGTCAAATGTTTTGGGTCTCCTTCCACAAGCTTCTCACAATAGTTTAAAAGAATTTTGGCCCATTCCTCCTGACAGAATTGCTGTAACTGAGTCAGATTTGTAGGCTGTCTTGCACGCACAAGCTTTTTCAACTCTGCCACAAATTTTCTATAGGATTGAATTCAGGGCTTTGTGATGGCCACTCCAAAACATTCACTCTGTTGTCCTTAAAGCACATTTGAACTAATTTGGCAGTATGCTTAGGGTCATGGTCTGTTTGGAAGACTCATTTGTGGCCAAGTTTTAATTTCCTGGCTGATGTCTTGAGATGTTGCTTCAGTATTTCTACATAATGTTCTTTCTTCATGATGCCATCTATGCTGTGAAGTGGACCAGTCCCTCCTGCAGCAAAACAGCCCCACAACATGATGCTGCCGCCCCCATACTTCACAGTTGGGATGGTGTTCCTAGGCTTGTACGCTTTCCCCTTTGTCCTCCAGATGTAACACTGGTCATTATGGCCAAACAGTTCAATCTTAGCTCCATCAGACCACAGGACATGTCTCCCAACTTTATTCTTTTTTCCCAGTGTAATTTAGCAAATTGTAATCTGGCTTTAGTGTTGATTCTGGCTTGTTGATTTTCTCATGTTGTCACACAAGGAAGCAGTGTGTTTGAGGTTTTCCCTAAATACTATTCTACAGTTGTGCCTCCAATTAACTCAAATGTTGTCAATTAGCCAATCAGAGACTTCCAAAACCTTGACACCATCATCTGAGCTTTTTCAGAGGCAGAATAATCTTATTGTATGTAAACTTGACTTTCAAGAAAAGTTATAATTAAAAAAAAAAAAAAAGTAGGGTAATTAGGCAAGGTATTGTATAACGATGGTTTGTTCTGTAGACCAGGGGTTCTCAAACTTTTCAGCCCGCGACCCCCAAAATAACAATGCTAGTGACTCGCGACCCCAATATCCTCTGAGGTGGTTATAAATACAGAAACCTTGCATGCAATGGCACACACACACCAATAGACCCAAGTCTATTATTTGTTTATTTTTTTTAATGTATGTCAGTGCTGTAAATGTGCCAGAAAGTTTAACCTGGTGTTATAAAATCTGCTGCATCTGACGCTATTGCTGTGTCTTTAATATAATGTAATTCCCCCAGGGGTCGCAATCCAATTAAACTAGTAACTATATAGTATATAGTAACTATAAACGACTATTTTTCTGTAGGTTATGGATAAAATATGGTAATTCTTATGGTTTTATAAAAATAAATAGATTTTTGGAAATGACCAGGCGACCCCCCCCCCCTCCCCTTCATTGTCCCGCTACCCCTCAGGGGGTCCCGACCCCCACTTTGAGAATCACTGCTGTAGACTATCGAAAAAAAAAATGAGCTTAAAGGGGCTAATAATTTTGACCTTAAAATGGTGTTTAAAAAAAATTAAAAACTGCTTTTATTCTAGTCGAAATAGAACAAATAAGACTTTCTCCAGAAGAAAAAACATTATCAGACATACTGTGAACATTTCCTTGCTATGTTAAACATCATTTGGGAAATATTTAAAAAAAGAAAATAAATTCAAAGGGGGCTAATAATTCTGACTTCAACTGTGTGTGTGTGTGTGTGTGTGTGTGTGTATATATATATATATATATATATATATATAGTGTAAATATAGTGTTTAGCGATTTGTTGTCTTCAATGCGATATCCCTTTTTTTATGAAACCTGAAAACATAGTTGAGTAAATGTGCTTAAAAAGTTGTTTCAAAGATGCTCAACAAACTCAATATTTACAATTAATGTGCTCCAATTATTATCATATGCAAATGAGCTGTTTGGTTAAATGATCTTTACTATAAGATGTAGTAAGGATTAAGATCATTACTAATAGCAGAAATGCAAAACATTCACATGAAAATAGTCAAATCAGAACTTCAATTTGAAAACAATGCAAAAAATACAATATTTCAATGACATGTTTATGAGGGGAAAGCTTACCTTAGCCTTAACTTACCTCTCATATTTACAGGTTAGCAGCGAAGCAAAGAAAATAACAATCATAACAACCACAACAACAATCCAAAAGAGGCAAATCTTTCATATACTACTGTTAACATTTAAAGTACTGAAAATTAAGAATAGTGACTGGAAATAAATTACAAATAATAATGAGTCGGATATATAAACACATTCAAATGATATGATCTCAATCACAAACATGTCAAATAAACGTATGAGTGAAACAAAACACAGGCTAACAGTTCAACCACGAGACAAAAATCTGCTTACTGTTAATACCACAAATCAAAGAGTGTCCAGAAACCTTAATAAAACAAACAAAAAGATGTGAAACGTCAGTCTTCAGAACAGCTGCATATGTCACTTTTATTTAAATAAACTCTTCACTTCTTTTCTTTGTAAAATCTCAACAAAAAAAAAACTAACGAAAACGAAACACTGAAAGGAGTGTTAAAGTCTTAATTTAAAACAAAAACAACAATACAGACGCATAAAAACACAGGAGTCGCTCAGCTGTTTGTAAACTCTGGACAGGCGGATAAGTTTGGCAGAAACGCCGTCTCGCACGTTCGTGTCTTAAAAATGCTTGTAGAATCATTATTGCAGTTCAGCCGATACAAAAAGGCTACATGAGTACGCTTAAAAAACACAAAAGAAAAGCCCAAAATCGCAGAAACCCGCTAATGCCAACGCTTGTAAAACACAGCCAGCAGTGTATAGTGCACGGTTAACGATACACAGCCGCACACACAAACCCACAAACACAGACCGAAAACAGTAAAGTGCACACATACACACGTTACAGACGTCCATCCGGCAGTCCCACAGAGTCTTCGAAGATTACTCGAATATGCAAAAAAAAAAATCAAACACAACGTACGAATCGTAGAAATGTAACAGCAAACCTGACGAACAGATCGAGAAGGGAACAGTGGAAGGTCTGCACGAGCCTTTAAGATGCACAAATCCACAGGAACGCAGCGCTGATGAAGAAATAGAGCCACTGAAACCACAGCGAGAACCTCCCAAAACCCACAGGAGTCGCTTCAATCCTGAATCCACAGCGCCTGCTTTGAGGACGGGATTATTCAACATTTTATCACTGAAGAAGAATGGCTCTTTTAAAAATCTGCTCATTTACATTTAAAACTGACTGCATTACAGTGTTTTACTGTAAATTAAATGGTGTGAATATCGCAGTTACATTTTTAAAGGGACGGTACACCCAAAAATGAAAATCCTGTCATCATTTACACTGCAAACCAGTTTGAGTTTCGTCTGTTGAACTTGAAATAAGATATTTTGAAGAATGTTAGAAAGCTGTGGCCATTGACTTCCATAGCATGGAAGTCAATTGCTACTTTTCAACATTCTTCAAAATATCTTATAAGTTTCACAGAAGAAACTCAAACTGGTTTGTATGGAAGTCAATGGCTACAGGTTTCCAGCATTCTTTAAATTATTGTCTAGAAATAATAATTAGACATACACATACAGTCAAACCTGACATTATTTATACCCAAAGGCAAATTTTTTGGGTCGAATGTAAATAAAAGCTGAGAATGTATTTATTTTTCCCACAATGATGCCTCTTGTACATCGTCGTCTTATTTTTTGGGAGAAGCCCATGGCATTTCTGGTCAAAAATACTAATTTGAATGAGAATAATTTCAGACTTGACTCTAAATACGAACTACATTTTATTTTTGGGTGAACTGTCCCTTTAAGAATCACAAAATGAGCTTATTTACATTTAAAACTGACTGTATTACAGTGTTTTACTGCAATTTAAATTACGTGAATATCGCAGTTACATTTTTAAAGGGACAGTACACCCAAAAATGAAAATCCTGTCATCATTTGCTCATTCTTCTCATTGCAAATTAGTTTGAGTGTCTTTATTCTGTTGAACTCGAAAGAAGATATTTTGAAGAATGTTGGAAAGCAGTAGCCATTGACTTCCATAGTATGGAAATAAATGGCTACAGCTTTCCAACATTCTTCAAAATATCTTCATCTGAGTTTCACAGAAGAAACTCAAACTGGTTTGTATGGAGGTCAATGGCTACAGGTTTCCAACATTCTTCAAATTATTGTCTAGTAATAATAATTAGACATACATATACAGTCAAACCTGACATTATTTATACCCCAAGGCAAATTCTGACTTAAAGTTTGGTTCAAATGTAAATAAATGATGCCTTTTGTACGTCGTCGCCCTATTTTTTTGGGAGCTGCCCATGTCATTTCTGGTCAAAAATATTCATTTGAATGGGAATAATTTCAGACTTGACTGTATTAGCAATTTGTGTGCATGTAAATACGAAGTACATTTTATTTTTGGGTGAACTGTGCCTTTAAGAATCACAAAATGAGCTTATTTACATTTAAAACTGACTGTATTACAGTGTTTTTACCGCAATTTAAATGGCGTGAATATCGCAATTACATTTTTAAAGGGACAGTACACCCAAATATGAAAATCCTGTCATCATTTACTCATTCTTCTCATTGCAAATTAGTTTGAGTGTCTTTATTCTGTTGAACTCAAAAGAAGATATTTTAAAGAATGTTAGAAAGCAGTAGCCATCGACTTCCATGGTAATTATTGTCTAGAAATAGTAAGTATACATACACATACAGTCAAACATGACATTATTTACACCCAAAGGCAAATTCTGACTTGAAGTTTCAGTTCAAATGTAAACAAAAGCTGAGAAATATATATATTTTTCCACAATGATGCCACTTGTACATCGTCGTCTTATTTTTTGGGAGAAGCCCATGGCATTTCTGGTCAAAAATACTAATTTGAATGGGAATAATTTCAGACTTGACTGTAAATATTAACTACATTTTATTTTTGGGTGAACTGTCCCTTTAAGAATCACAAAATGAGCTTATTTACATTTAAAACTGACTGTATTACAGTGTTTTACTGCAATTTAAATTACGTGAATATTGCAGTTACATTTTTAAAGGGACAGTACACCCAAAAATGAAAATCCTGTCATCATTTGCTCATTCTTCTCATTGCAAATTAGTTTGAGTTTCTTTCGTCTGTTGAACTCGAAAGAAGATATTTTGAAAAATGTTAGAAAGCAGTAGCCATTGACTTCCATGGTAATTATTGTCCAGAAATCATAAGTATACATACATATACAGTCAAACCTGACATCATTTACACCCAAAGGCAAATTCTAACTTGAAGTCTGTTGATCTCGAAAGAAGATATTTTGAAGAATGTTGGAAAGCAGTAGCCATTGACTTCCATAGTATAGAAATAAATGGCTACAGCTTTCCAACATTCTTCAAAATATCTTCTTTTGAGTTTCACAGAAGAAACTCAAACTGGTTCGTATGGAAGTCAATGGCTACAGGTTTCAAACATTCCTCAAATTATTGTCTGGTAATAAAAATTAGACATACATATACAGTCAAACCTGACATTATTTATACCCTAAGGCAAATTTTGACAAAGTTTTCATTCAAATGTAAATAAATGATGCTTCTTGTACATCGTAGTCTTATTTTTTGGGAGGAGCCCGTGTCATTTCTGGTCAAAATTAATCATTTGAATGAGAATAATTTCAGACTTGACTGTATTAGCAATTTGAGAGCATGTAAATAGGAAGTACATTTTATTTTTGGGTGAACTGTCCCTTTAAGAATCACAAAATGAGCTTATTTGCATTTAAAACTGACTGTATTACAGTGTTTTTACTGTCATTTAAATTACGTGAATATCGCAGTTACATTTTTAAAGGGACAGTACACCCAAAAATGAAAATCCTGTCATCATTTACTCATTCTTCTCATTGCAAATTAGTTTGAGTTTCTTTCCTCTGTTGAACTCAAAAGAAGATATTTTGAAGAATGTTAGGAAGCAGTAGCCATTGACTTCCATAGTAGGGAGGTCAATAGCTACAGCTTTCCAACATTCTTCCAAATATCTTCTTTTGAGTTTCACAGAAGAAACTCAAACTGGTTTGTATGGAAGTCAATGACTACAGGTTTCCAACATTCTTCAAAATATTGTCTAAAAACAATAATTAGACATACATATACAGTCAAACCTTACATTATTTATACCCTAAGGCAAATTTTGACTTAAAGTTTTGGGTCGAATGTAAATAAAAGCTTAGTAATTATTCTTTTTTTCCCACAATGAGGCCTCTTGTACATCGTCTTATTATTTGGGAGAAGCCCAAGGCATTTCTGGTCAAAAATAATTTGAATGGGAATAATATCAGACTTGACTAAATAAGAACTACATTTTATTTTTGGTTCTGTCCCTTTAAGAATCACAAAATGAGCTTGTTTACATTTAAAACTGACTGTATTACAGTGTTTTTACTGTCATTTAAATTACATGAATATCGCAGTTACATTTTTAAAGGGACAGTACACCCAAAAATGAAAATCCTGTCATTATTTGCTCATTCTTCACATTGCAAACCAGATTAAGTTTTTTTCGTCTGTTGAACTCAAAAGAAGATATTTTAAAGAATGTTAGAAAGCAGTAGCCATTGACTTACATGGTAATTATTGTCTAGAAATTATAAGTATACATACATATACAGTCAAACCTGACATTATTTATACCCAAAGGCAAATTCTGACTTGAAGTTTCAGTTCAAATGTAAACAAAAGCTGAGAAATATATATATTTTTCCACAATTATGCCACTTGTACATCGTCGTCTTATTTTTTGGGAGAAGCCCAAGGCATTTCTGGTCAAAAATACTAATTTGAATGGGAATAATTTCAGACTTGACTTTAAATAAGAAGTGCAGTTTATTTTTGGGTGAACTGTCCCTTTAAGAATCACAAAATGAGCTTATTTACATTTAAAACTGACTGTATTACAGTGTTTTACTGCCATTTAAATTGGGTGAATATCACGGTTACATTTTTAAAGGGACAGTACACCCAAAAATGAAAATCCTGTCATCATTTACTCATTCTTCTCATTGCAAATTAGTTTGAGTGTCTTTATTCTGTTCAACTCGAAAGAAGATATTTTGAAGAATGTTAGAAAGCAGTAGCCATTGACTTCCATGGTAATTATTGTCTAGAAATAGTAAGTATACATACATATACAGTCAAACCTGACATTATTTACACCCAAAGGCAAATTCTGACTTGAAGTTTCAGTTCAAATGTAAACAACAGCTGAGAAATATATATATTTTTCCACAATGATGCCTCTTGTACATCGTCGTCTTATTTTCTGGGAGAAGCCCATGGCATTTCTGGTCAAAAATACTAATTTGAATGGGAATAATTTCAGACTTGACTGTAAATACGAACTACATTTTATTTTTGGGTGAACTGTCCCTTTAAGAATCACAAAATGAGCTTGTTTACATTTAAAACTGACTGTATTACAGTGTTTTTACTGCCATTTAAATTGGGTGAATATCACGGTTACATTTTTAAAGGGACGGTACACCCAAAAATGAATTCCTGTCATCATTTACTCATTCTTCTCATTGCAAATTAGTTTTAATATCTTTATTCTGTTGAACTCGAAAGAAGATATTTTGAAGAATGTTAGAAAGCAGTAGCCACATGTTTCCAACATTCTTCAAAATATCTTCTTTTGAGTTTACCATACAAACCAGTTTGAGTTTCTTATGTGCGTCAATGGCTACAGGTTTCCAACATTCTTCAAATTATTGTCTAGAAATAATAATTAGACATACATATACAGTCCAACCTGACATTATTTATACCCAAGTCAAATTTTGACTGAAAGTTTTAGGTCGAATGTAAATAAAAGCTGAAAATTGTTAGATTTTTTTCACAATGAGGCCTCTTGTACATCGTCTTATTATCATTTAGGATAAATCGGTGTCATTTACAGTCTTGCTAGTTGGATTAAAGTAGTCAGAATTAGCCAGAGGTTTGAATAATTTCCGGCTTGACTGCATAAACAGTTTGTGTGCATGTAAATACGAAGTACATTTTACTTTTGGGTGAACTGTTCCTTTAAGAATCACATTTCAAGCAAGAACGTGCAAGTTACCATTAAAAGAATATAAAAAATGAGTCCTAAAACTGCTTTCGTAGTGCAGAACAGTGATTCAGGAGTGAAACGCGTGCCCTGTGTGTGTTTAATAAGAGACTCTCACTCATCTACAGGTTTCAGATGCTCCTGCACTTGAATTAAATCAGTCGAAGCATCAAACAGTGTCTGCATGTGCCAGTCTAACATCAGCTTTACATCAGTTGTTCAAGTTGAGCAGTGCGAGAGTGTGTGTGTGTGTGTGTGTGCGTGAGTGAGTGAAAAAAGGCCTTTAGGAACAGTCCCTGCATTCAAATACATGATAGCTTAACTCTGGCAATGATCAGAATGTCTGTAAGCAAATGCCTGCGGCGCTCACACTGCATCTGTGTGTGTGTGTGTTTAATATCTGACTGGATATAAAAGCCTGTCGAAACGTCCAGTGTTTGTGTGGAAATGTAGCTCTCTGAATGTGAGTGTCTTAAAGCTGCAGTGTGTCACCAGAAGCAACTGCAAAAATAATGAGGACACACACAGAAGCCACGCGTGTTTTTTTTGGTAACTTTCACTCAGAACTACATACACCTTATTAATAAGTTTAGATTTACATAGAGATATGCCATTTATTCACATTTCTTTCTGCACTGTGACATTATTTCCAGGACAATTCAGAACAAAATGAACACAACGTTAATTAAAGCCTGTGCACGTGTGTGTGTAGATGTATATGTGTGTTTGTGTGTGTGTATATATACTGTACTTGAAATGTAAATAATATAGTGAATCTACACTAATATACTACAGTACTGTGGATTAAACAATGTGATTGACCGTCTTAATAAATAATGTCACAAGGCAGAACTCCTAAAGACTTAATAAAACATGTGTACGTTATAATTTTTGGGACTGATCTGAGCTTACATATAAAACTGAAATGTTTCCTCTCATGTTCACATTGGGCTTCCAGATGTTGGGAAAGATCATTATTTTTGCAGTCTGACACCGCTTTGACACACTTTAAAATCCACGTACCACTCCATAATTGACAGCTGTCAATCACAAACTGTCTGTCCCGCCCCCAAGCAGGTTGCCTGGCAGCAAGCCAGCTGTGCCATCCTCTAACTGAGGAGCACCCCATAGACTACCGCCGTGGTATCCGGGAGCCACGCCTCCCCAGACCCCTTTCCCCGCCCCCTCGCCGGAATTGTTGCTCCATTGGCTGAGAATGGCGAGTCCCGGAACTTCCACTGCGGGTCCGGGCGTTCCGTCCAGGCCCTGCCAGCCCACAGGTGTGTCTCCGTCCGGTACGCCCGCCGCTCGCTCGCCCTCTCTTGAGTCAGATCCGGGGGAAACCTCCGGTGACCCCGCGACCCCTGCGGCCTGGGAATGTGTGAAGTAGCGGATGACGTCCTCCTCGCTCATGAACTCAGCCAGGATGGTGGTGTTTCCCAGAACGCACCTGAACAGCAGACACAACGTCAGTACAGCAGTGAAGATGTTATGACCTTTAGTTAATGTGTGTGGATCTACGCTGCCCTCTTGTGTTCCCTCTGTGTGTTTATACTTTTGTTTGAAGGAGGCGGTTCCAGGAGGAAACTTGATGAAGGATTTGATTGGTTCTCATTTCAACCTACCCTGAATAAAAGGACGGGCTGGAGCACTGATCAAGGCCTTTTGTGCCAGAATGACTTGTTTGGTATTCTTTACGCTTTAGCTTTGTGCGCCCTTGTGCTAGTCCATAGTATTACTCTATTTTGCTTACCATTGAGCACGATGCCAGAGAGACTGAAATATGTATAGAAACGTTAATGCTGTGTTCACACCAGACGCGGAAGAAGCATCAAGCGCGAGTGATTTACATGTTAAGTCAACGCAGAGACACGAATAGACATCCTGCGGCACGATATGAGCGAATGACGCAAATTGCGCAATTGGTGCAGTGTGAATTGAGCGTTTTGCGCAATTGACGTACTTACAACGTGTTTTACACGATTCGCTCAAGTCCGAAAATCTGAAATTCAGCGGACATTCGCGCCATGTTATCCAATCAGGAGCTTGCTCTTGTGGGGGCGTGATTATGGCGTAGCACCTGTTGTTGGTGTCCCGGGGGAAATTCTCCAGCCGACACAGACACCAGCTCATCAAACTGGGCTCGGCTCAGTCAGAAGCACTGCTGAAAGCCTCCGTCATCCAGGTTAAGTTTCTGGAGGAGTTTATGAGCTCACAGAGCTAGGTGCACCTCTGAAAGTATCTAGTGGACTCAGACACTGCTCCAAACGAATCTACGCTGTTTTTCAGCCTTCATGAAGCACATAAACACAGTTATTTTCTCAATAAAATCAATGTTAGCCATTTAGCAACGAAGCTAGAGTCACCAGGCAATCAGAAGCCCTGCCCATGACGTGAATCTGCGTCTGTTCTGAAGTGAATTTGACACGCGAATGAAGATGATTTTGACGCGCGAATGAAGCAAGTAAACTCAAATGTTCACGCGTCTATTTACGCGCAAATAGCGCGATTTATCCGTGCGTTCCGCGTCTGGTGTGAACACAGCATAAGAGTGTGGCTGCGTCCGAAATCGCATACTTACATAATATGCTGAAAACAAGTATGCGAGCAGAGTAGTATGTCCTAATTCATAGAATTCGAAAATCAGTTCGTGAGAAATACCTGGATGACCGACTACTTCTGGCGAGATTCTGAAGTGCACATTGGATGGATGCTATGCCATCACATGATGCCCCGCAAGAGAATTCATAAATGGGAGTGAAGCGACGCAACTCACGCGGGTAGGTCATGTGATCATGACAAAATGGCTGATGTAGTGAATCTGAGTTCCATTCATATTACGCACACATACTGTATACAACGCACTTTTCTAATGGCCGAGTACACTTATTTTCAAATGCGGTACCTACTAAGTAGTAGGCGATTTCGGATGCAGCCCATGATTAATGTTGTGATTTTGCTTTGATTTTGATTGAGAATAAAAGAAGTTTATTCTTGCTCATTTGTTTCTAACAATGATGTTAATAATTGTGGTCAACGCTAATATAAAACATAAGTAGGGGGATTGACGCCATGTTGTTGTTTTTTTATACGCTTATTATCGTTTTGGGAAAAGGGAGTTCGGTAAATAATTGCTGTATTTTATGTATTTATTTATTTTTTAAATAAAGTAGGTGGTAAACAAAGATATTTTTGTTTGTAATTTTAGGCCTGGGGCTGTTTCATAAAAGTGGTTTAAAAAAGCGGGGATTAAAGTCAAGAACCTGACTTCAAACAGCCGAACTAAACATCCACAATGAACGCCTGGTGGCATTTGATGCCTTGAGACGCGGAGCACAGACACTCCTGACAGCTCTGGAGGTCATTAATAATATAATAACACTAATACTGAAACGGTTAAGACAATTGAGAATGACCAAAACAACATTTCAGATGTTTTACAGTGTGCTCAGCCTAGAGCTGTAATCGAGCCATAAAAATTAGGCCCGATAGGACTCGAGCCCGACAGAATTCGGCCCGAGCCTGACAGGTACATTTTGATTGACAGCTTTTTTAAAAGCAGAACCCGAACCCAATTGTACCCTGACATTATTCAGATGTGCACATGCACACAGCTCTTTTGCCTTTTTTTCACGAATGAGTCGTTTATATGTTTTAACATAATTTATTCATAACAAACATAGGCTAAAGGCCACTTGGAAGTTGGAAGAAAGAAATAAAATAAGTCCTCTGTAACATCGTAACATCTCAGCACTCCAAATAGGCCCAGGTACATAGACTTAGCATTGAAATTGGCCGGCAGACCAATAAAAATAAGTCTTTCTTAAAGTAAATTAAAATAAATTCTAAATGATGACGGGTATTTGGCAATAACGAAATTAAGATAAAAGCTCTGTGGGATTTGTTTCGCCACTTCTCTTCCCAATCTGCCCTTAAGGCGATGGTGAAGCTGAATAATAAAAGAATAAGTTAGCCTAATGCCAACATTGGCCTGTATACTCTGTCTACATTATGATTTTATAGTTTAATTATTATTTATTTATAATTTAAAAACCCTTTACTCACCACGATTAGGCTACGTGTTTTTGTGGAGGAACATTACTGAATCCACTGTAGATGGCTTTAGCGCAGTCCTGCGCTCAGGATGGTGCGTCCAGCAGCACCGAACACCCTTTCCCTGCTGCTGCTACAGGCCGAGACGCAGAGTTCTGATCTGGCTCATTTTTGGGTAGAATTGTTTGTTTATCTTCTACCAGCCGAGAACATCCATTTAATTTTCCTTGACAGCCGTTTCAATGTAGTGAGTGACCTCATCATCTTCCCTGTCAGCTAGCTGCACATTGCGGTTTAGCGCTCTACCGTAATACGCAGTGTATGTGTGACCGCCGAAATACCTTGGCGGCTAGAATGACAGTTCTTTTTGGACTGGCGGCTGACCTGAGCGCAGTCAAAACTCACTCTTTTTGACTTCTCCGTCATCATTTGTTTCACCTTTGCAGGAATGGATTTTAATGTTGTAACAAACGATTTGATTACTTTCTCGCGCTAATCCAAATGCATCACATGACTGTTCATTTACTGCGCAAGCCAAGCCCGGCCCGACTTGACCCCGTCTAAAATAATAGAAATTAAACCCTTTGGGTTCGAGCAAAGATCTTCAGCTCTAGCTCAGCCTGCTGGTTTGTCCATTCACACACATTTTCATCAACACATGAGACATGATCTCTTATAACAAAATCACATGACCTTTTTTAATGCACATACTGGAATTTGTTCAGTAAAAGTGTTTCCATCGCAGTTTTTGAGCATCTTTTCTCACCGAATAAAAAGTTAATCCTTCTCAGTTATGCGCATATGTTATTTACATTTATGTGCACCATGGTGTTTCCATCAACTGTTTTTTATGCGCATCTCCAAAATGTGCATAGAAATAGGTGGATGGAAACATAGCTACTGACAAAAGACATGATTGATGTAGCACGCTTTTCCACTCAGAGTCGATTTTTTTTAACTGCAGGCGCACAAAGCGCAACGCCAAAAACAAGAAGCGCAACAGATGGATAAAACGCAGGGCATATAAGCTATGCAAAACACTCGCAGCCATTAGTAAACCCTTCAAAAAAAAGACACCTCTCAATGCAAAAATTGTGTTCAGTGTGATCAAGGCCAAAGGCTACGTTTACATGACAGCAATGCAGCCTAAAACTAAAAAGTTTTACCCTTGAGTTTTAATAGCTTCACGTTTACATCCACAAAAACAGACAAAATTGCTGTTTTACCTATGCCATGGCTTTGAATATGCTTGCTTTTGTAGCCTAGAAACACACAGCTAACAAAAACATTATTGTGGTACACGTCATCACTTCCATACGGGTACTGTTAAAAATCCCATGAAGTGCTTTAAAATGTGCATTTTTAATTGGATGTCTGACGTAATCTTAATCAAAACATAAAGGGAGGGTGGGGCCTAGAGTAGCTCCTCCTCTTAGAACAAAACACTATAGGCTCTGCCAGTGAGAGTGGTTGAGCTCAACTACATCAAATATGAAGTGTCTTGAAGGGGGCGGAGCATGTCAGATAGTAGAGAGCACTTGATTGGTTAAAAGATTTGATGAGAAACTGAAGTACGAGGTAACGTGAATAAAATCGTTGCTCCATTTAGGTGGAAGTGACAAACTGGAAGCTTTGCACGTTTTATCAGTTATATGAATGTGAATGTTGTCACTGTTTTGGAGCACACTATCTTATAGATATCTTAAAAACTAACAATACTGATGCATACATGTAAACATATTTATTTTAATTTAATTTAAGCAGTGCCATAAACTGGCCTGGCATACGTAATACAACATTTTTGGCTGTTTTCGAGGATATGTGATATGCAAATCGTTTTGACTACATTGTATAAAGGTGATTTTTTTTATTTTATTTTTTACTTTAAGATAAAACGTTACAGTTTTTGTCTACATTGTTGTCATGTAAACGTATCCAAAAGCATTTTCACTGCAGTGGAAAAAACTTTGTGGTCCTGATTTCCATCTACAGTGAGATACACACCATCACGAGCGGCCTAATGACTGGTACACAATTATAGGCTATATTACAAAAACCCTGCATTATTAGGGTAATGACGTCATCAAGTATGACGACAGACATTCAAAGAGTAATTCTAAATTTAGAAGTCATTAAAAAACCTGTGTGTGTTTGTGTGTGCATGTGTGTTAAAAGGACTCACATATGCAGGGCGCTCTGGGCTTTGGCAGCCTCATGCGGGCTGCAGTAGCGAATCAGAGCGCTGCCCTGGGTCAGGCCGAGGTGAAAGGTCAACAGAGGGCCATGCTGAAGACAGATCGTCCTCAGGGTGGAGCCGTCGATCTGCAGACAAAACACAACAACACAATAAAAGATGATGCTCTACTAATATCGCACTGTATTTATGATCTAATGAATGCAACTTTGGAGAGCAGAAGAGACTTTTGCCATAATAATAATAATAATAATAATAATAATAATTCAACAGCACTCTTTTTAGTATAGACCCTTTTGAGAGATGTAAAGAAAAACAATGGTCCCAATGTATTTCCTGTTTTACATGTTTAATTTCTATAGCTTCTGAGAATCCAAAAAGAGCCACATGTTAAAAAATAATGTTATGATAGCTGAAGATTGAAATGCCTCGCTACAGTTATGAAATAGTTTGAGCATGAAATGTTTATGGGCCAATGACATCGCCACATTGAAACGGTCTATATATTTACACTGAAATCTTTCAGGTAATCATTAACTAGAGGTGTGAACCTACATTGGTCTCACAGTTCGGTTCGGTTACGATTATCATGCCATCGATTCGGTTCTATTCGATATCTCGGTGCATCACGGTGCATTGACGATGCTTTCCATACACAGTTTTATATTTTCTTCACAGCACAGCAATTCTTGTATTAAAATGTATAAATATATTTAAATACTATTTGTAAAACAATTTTGTCCTTTAATACAAACAGTCAGATATATAAACTGTACCTTTAAACAACACGAGCATTTATAGACCATTTTGAAGGATGTAAACAAAAACAATGGTCCTAACGTATTTCCTGTTTTACATTTTTAATTTCCATTGCTTCTGAGAATCCAAAAAGGTCCACATATTGATAAATAGTGTTATGACGGCTGATTTAAAATCAAGTTATGATTGAATTGCCTCTTGTTACAGTTAGGAAATAGTTTAAAGTCAAGCAGGAAATGTTCATGGGCCAATGACATGACCACATTGAAATGGTCTATAGCAAATAAACAAATATAAATATCCCGCTCGCTTTCTGCCTTGTCTACCAAGTTATTTCTTACACCCCTTTGATTGGTCACGCCCTCAACAGAAAGGGCTGTGATTGGCTCTTACACGCTGGCGCTCTTCACAGATGCACTCATGGGCCACAGTGAGACAGAGAGAGAAATGGAGATTACTTTCATTCTCTTAATCGCCGTGAAATAGGGGCTTTTGCTGTAAGTTTCAGTGAAACGGTGTTCAGCAAACACACACGCAGTGAAATTGTGCACATTGTGTGTTTTTCGTAGTTAGAGCGTTGTAAATAATCGCGCTCGCGGCTCGCCTCCCTCGCCATAGTAGGCTACGGCGACATAGCGCATGTGAGATAAAAGACGTCAGTATAATAACCGGTTATGATTATTACTGAACCGATACCGAATTGTCCGCGTCTGCATCGCGGTGCACCGAAGAAACGATTAATTTTGACACCCCTATCATTAACTCATCTTTTTTTTTGTACTGTATCTTTGACCCACTAAATGCAGCTTTGGAGAGCAAAAAACAACAACACATAAACCTGCATCTTCAGTCTGTACACACCTGTGGCGTGAGGTTTCTCAGCAGCAGCCATGATTTCCCAGCTGACGCTCCTCCATCGCTCCACTCTGAAGAACAGCGCACACACACATACACACAAGAATTAGTTATTTATTATTTAATTATTTAACCAGGAAAGCCCCATTGAGATGCAATATCTCTTCTAGCAGGGAGTCCTGGTCAAGACAGGCAGCAAAGGACATAGTTACAGAAAAATACATATTACAACACATAAACAAACACACACAAATAATATAAACCATAACCAATTGTTAAAACATGTGCACTGTCATAAATAAACCGACTTTAATATATTCTTATAGTGATAGAAGGTACAGCAGGTCAGGGGTGCGTTTCCCAAAACCATCGTTAGCCAACTAAGGTCGCAAGTTTCGTCGTTACAAAACATAGTTCGTTGATTTGCTGTTTCCTAAATCCATCGCTTCAACGAACATTCAAACTGCGTCGCAAACTTGAGCACTTGAAACGACACCTCTGGAGCTGTAGTTAGAAGCATAGTTCCTGGCTGTGTTCTATTCCCACTTATGCCCCCTATGCCCTATACATTTAGAACATTCTAACATTCAAAGCTGGAATTATAAAAAATAAAAAAAGCATCAAGTTAATCTCTCTTAGGTGTAATTTGCTTTCAAAGTATTTTTACAGTTCAGTTTTAGCGATCTTCATGTTTACAATTGTGCTCCCTTCGCAGTGCACTTTGAAAACATTGATATCATTTTGAACAGCCTCATGGCGAAAGCTATAGGTATATTTAAAAGCGGAAATTATGTTACAGTACGTCTCCAAAGCTTATGAAAATAAAAAACACAGCATACATTAATTCTTTTATTTTATAGTGGGTTATTTATTAGGTTTCTCTGCTGTATATGACATGGGTCTGTTGGTTAGAACTTTCTGCTGTGGTTTGCATGTCAAATTGTAATTTTTTTTTTTAATAAATAAACAATATCCTAAATAATAATAATAATCATCATCATCATTAATATTATTATTAAAGTAAATATATTTATAATAAATCGCCTCATTATTTATTTATTTATTTATTTATTTATTTATTTATTAATATGATTTATATATGATATTAGAATAGTGTTAGCTTTTGTAAGTGATTTTATGTTTTAGAATAGAATATGTAATGTTCTCAATAATATTAGTAAAGCAAACACAGGCCCTATATGTGAAAGCGAGTGCATGTTTTTACCAAAACTAATATTGGATTTTATTTTAAATGCGTGTTTGTGTAAAACAATATAATTTGCACAAAGATTGTTCTCTAAAGAAGTTGCTTCACCCCGTTTAGAGCATCATTATGGGCTTTTTACGTTATAACAAACGTGGTTCAAGCGATGGATCTGCGACAGAGAAACTAGGGGTTTTGGGAAACACTCGTCACTACATAGTTCTTTTGCCAAACGATGCATCGCACTATGATAGTTCAGCCGCGAGTTACATCGTTGTTTGGGAAACGCCCCCCAGCCTAGTGAAAGGGGGGTTCTTTTTCTCTAAAGCAGACCTTTTTTGCATTTTTCCCCACATTTTGTATTTGATTAAGAAGTTTAAATACAGCTTTAAGGCTTCGTGGGATTCTAATTAGTGGCCATAGTTATTTAAAATACACTTTATTATAAAATATAGATTTTTTTTTTTTTGATAAAATGCACAAAATACTTAAAAGGACAAATTCTGGACCTTTTGGCCATGGGGTAATTCGAACCACCAGAACCCCCCTGGCTACAGGCACGTACAGATTTCATATGTAGTGAAGAGCTTCACACACACACTCGTCTGTTCTTCTTGTGCGTAAATGTGTGTTTGCAGCACCTGATTTAAAGGGCGTGTCTGTGCCGCTGGCTCCGCCTCCCCACGCCCTGGCCATGCGAGGCCCCTCCTCCACCCATGGCTGCTTCTGAGAGCTCAGGCCCGGAGGGGGGCGGGGCATCTGAGAAGCGTTGCGATTGGTCCGCCATGATTTGCTGTGTCCAATGGGCTCCGGCGGCCAGCTGGACTTCAGCTCGGTGTATTTAGCTGGAAACATTAACATGATAATAGTACATTAATATATCAATATATACACCACACCGTTCATTAAAAGCTTGGCCAAAAAGATGTGTTTTAGTGACTGTCATAGTGATTCAGATTATGCATAATGTGTTCATGGAAATGGAAGTCATAGGGACGGGCGATATCACTTGCACCTCTCAGTGGATAGATATAAATGATCATCAATAATATTATTAATCGCACTAAATCCCAGAAAATATTGTAATGTAATTTTAAGTCCATATCACCCATCCCTAATGAGTAGTGGCCTCTGAGAGGATCCTGAGTGGACAGAGGTGTATAGTGATGGTGAATGGAGTCACCTGTGCCGTGTGCAGTGAGGGGGGGGTCTGAGGCACTGTACGGCCAGGCACCAGGTGAAGGCATACAGGTGTTCACAGAGTTTGACCCTGAATCACACACACACACACAGACGTCATGTCACACATGCATTTCTAAGGCCTCATAATGATCAAAGCTGTGCTGAAAAATCTCTTAAACTTAATCTACTACTTGCCTCCTGTGGTTGACTGATAAGTTCAAGGTATGGTCTGGAATAGGGCTGAACAATATAGCGTTTCACCATCGATATCGCAATGTGTGCATCCGCAATAGTCATGTTGCAGGATTAAATTATTTATACACTATGAACAGCAGCTACACTTAATATTCTCTGTATTCTGTATTTTCACCTGGGGATACTCATCCCGAGGCCCTCAGACTATGCAGCTCCACTGATGCGATCCAAGACCAGCGACGAGATGATCCCAAGGTTTTCATAATCCTGGACCAGGCCGTATCCTGAGCAGCTGCTGTGGTGGTCATGGAGGAGTGGAGAGCATGAGACTGATTCCTGTGATGCTCCAGGGACAGACGAGTCTTCGCTGAGGTCCAGCGTTCTCCAGCGCCTAGACTGCAGCTCTGCACAAGACGTTTGGCCATAGGGGAAATGGTCGTGCTCAACTGAGCCTGGTTTCTCTCGAGGTTTTTTTAAATCTTCGCTTTCGCCAATTGGTGAAGTTTTTTCCTCGCCGCTGTCGCCACTGGCTTGCATGGTTCGGGATCTGTAGAGCTGCGCATCGATGGATTTGCTCTTCAGTGTTTGGACTCTCAGTAGTGATTATTAACCCACACTGAACTGAGCTAAACTGACACTGTTTCAATTCACTATAGGCTTCTCTGTAAAGCTTCTTTTGTCACAGTCTACATTGTAAAAGCGCTAGAGAAATAAAAGTGAATTGAATTGAATTTAAGAATAATTATATAAAATACAGTGAAGACCATGTTATTTTATGTTTGATTGTTCCATTTGTTGTATTTGAATACAGCTAGACTGCCTTAAAATCCATAAAGCACTGTTTATTTCACTTTTGTTTTTGCGCCGTCATATTTATATGCTTGTAATTTATTATGATTTATGCAAATCACTGCTTAGAAAAAGACAGGATCACCCCAGTCAATCTAAATTAATGAAATCTTTTCAAATAGAGTTATGCAAATCTAGTGAAATTATATTCATATTGCAGCAAAACAAAAGATTGCAACGTCAGATTTTTCCAATATCAACATCGTGCAGCCCTAGCCTAGAATACTTGATTATGATTGGTCAGTCGTGACATTCCTAGATTGATAGATTTAAACTAATAACACAGACTTCTCTGGGTACTAGAATCATCTTGACTGTCAATGAATATTTTCACATCAATATTTATATGCTTATCCGTCTCACCACTTATATACCCGTCAGTTTTTAACTGTTTGGCGCCATCTTGTGTCTGAATAATAGATAGGTTAGTGTATGTTCCATTCTAGCCGGTTTAATCTCTGTCAGCTTTGCATTTAATTAAAGAATTATTAAACTATTACAGCTCAGATCAATGCTTTGTGTAATGATATGGCTCGTTTCCACTGACTGGTTCGGTACGCATTTTGACAGTGGAAACGGCCATAAAAGCGTACCGAATCGAACCACTTTTTCAGCACCCTTTCGAAAGGGTACCAAACACGAGAAAGGGTACCAAAAAGGTCCCAAAGGCGGAGCTAGATGCGCAGCTGAACGCTATTGGTTTACAGAGATACGTCATGAGCTCACGCAACAAGCCAGAATGAAAACAAATAAGCCGCCATGTTTTCATACACAGCCGAGAGACTATATATACATATAATAACATAAATTAATGAGCCCAGTTCGATCTGGACTCAAATGAACATTGTTGTCGTCTTGATGAACAGCCACAAAGCCAAAAGTAGAGCAGATTTTACCCTGTGCCCCGTAGTTTTTTACGAGCCAGTCTGAAGCGAGAGCGGCTTTCTTGCTTGCGCTCGCTGCGCGTCTACATTTGAAATAACAAACTTCTTGAGCTGATGATAATAACGTGCGCTTGATTATTGACGTGCTTTTGAAACCTGATCCTGTCAGAAACTGACAAACGCGAGAGAGACACACAAAAAGACAAAAGGTGAAGCCGCAAAAAAGGAGCACATTATTTTTTCAGCAAACGTGAACAAACTGCCATGTTTAACTATTATTATCACCTTTTGGACTATTATGAACTCCGAATGACGAAATTACTTTCTAACAAGAGGCTACATGTGCTGGTGAAGATTACACACACATTTAATCATGAGAGGTCTGCACTGACTATGCCTGAGCTCTATTTCCTGCTGTTTTGAACCTAAATAAGGACTAAATGTCTGCTTTGTGTAGTTTTTCTGTAAGAGGTAACATATCGGAGACTGTAATGGATTGTATGTGTTCATATACGCTGCATTTATTTATTTATTTTATATAATTGCAGATGTTACAGTAGGCTATTTCGCACTGTCATTGATCTGCAGTTATAATCAACTCATGTTCATAGAAAAGTTAGTAATAAACATTTATACAGAAGTGTTTATGTGTGTAAAGCATCTGTTTTGTGAAAAGTGCTTCTCATATGATATGTGAGCGACCCGTACAGCTTTACTTTAGACATTTTCTCGAGCGACCATTGGTACCCTTTTAGCAGTGGAAACACAAGTCTGATAAAGGTGACCCGTATCGACCCGTACCGTACTGTACCAGTCAGTGGAAACGAGCCATTAATGTTTTGTGGCAAGCAGCCATGTAATAAGCTGGATAAAGTACATCCAGGCGGTTGTTTTTACAGAATAAACCCTTCAGTCTTCTACAACAGCTGCTGATAAACCTGTTGGACTTTATTCTGTGAGAAATCTTGAATGTACTTTATCTTTATTCACAGCTTGGATGTACTTTACGCCCCCTAACGTAAGAAAGCTGAACAAACCTCAACATTCAGGATGTTTTCATTTTTATGAGGTAATCGTAAAAATGATTTGATATTGCCTCTAATGTTTAAAAATCTACAATTAATGAACTGAAGCAGCTCAGATTTACATGACTGCACAGTATATAGTACCACATTTATATTATATCTGTATATTATTGTATTTTGTGTTATGGTTCAATAAATCACTCCTACTCAAAACATTATATTTCCAACTATAGGTCATGCTTTCAATGTCTAAATAAGTCAAATACATTTTAAAGTTGTGCTTTAACTGGTATTTTGCATTTTGCATTTGATATTTAATTAGATTATTTAGTTTCATATTTATTCAACACACAGAACACTGCTCACGCATGGGATGTGCTGAAGTTCATGATCTGCATTAAGCCCTGCGACTGTCTTCAATAGGCCCACTGTGCTCTCCTGCAGACTGATACCCTGACTCCTGAAGTGGTGTATTATAGTGTGTGTGTGTGTGTGTGTGTGTGTGTGTGTGTACCTGTGTTGTCCTGCAGACTGATACCCTGACTCCTGAAGTGGTGTATTATAGTGTGTGTGTGTACCTGTGTTGTCCTGCAGACTGATACAAACCCTGACTCCTGAAGTGGTGTATTATGGTATGTGTGTTCAATGAAGGATCTTCATGCTTCGTCTGAGTGTTCAGTTAGTGTGTACCTGTGTTGTCCTGCAGCAGGTGATGTTCACTGTCGCTGAGCAGGGAGGATCCCAGCATTCCCGCAGGGGTCATGTAGGGGTCAGGCTCAGACTCGGTGCTTGAGGCGCCCTTCCATGGGACGCCCGGCTGAAACTCTGAGGAGCACGAACACACACTTTAAAACACAATTATCTACTCTCCTGTGAAATTTTTAATATTTCCCAAGTGACGTTTAACAGAGTTTTCACAGTATTTCCTATTATATTTTTAATTGAACATAGCCTTTGTGCACTTAAGGATTCTCTAAACTTGTTTTGAACATCAGTATGGATATGTCTGAAGTTCAGATGTGGGCTCAGAGAGTGAACACAGCAGTTTTAGCTAATGTGTTCTGCTGTACCTGGAGGCCAGCTGGGGTTTGCAGGAGACGCGTCCACCTTCCCTGCTGCACTGCGGTGCCAACCGCTGCCCAACACATCATACTGAGAGAAGGAGGAGCCATCGGGCAGCTTTACTGCTCCTGAACAAACATACACACAAGAATAACACCGGCTCATTAGTTATGTTTCCATCCAAAAATGCGAATGAACTTTATGCGCAAAACTGGATTATCGCATAAAAGACGAATAAAGCATCCAACGAGTCAAAGCAAACAAAATAGTCACTTCCTCATTAACTGGCGCCAAATATCAACAGTAAAAACGGAATTTGCTGCAGTAGGAGAAGCTGCATCAATCTTTTCTTTATCTAATAAATGACTTGAGCCTCAGAAGGCAATCCTGACACGCAGTGAACGCGCGGTGGCGTTTGAAGGCGGAGCACAGACGCTCTTGATTCTGGAGGTCATTAATAATATTATAACACTAATCCTTAAACAGTAAGGCATTTTAGAATGACCAAAACAACATTTCAGATGATTTACAATGTGCTCAGCCTGCTGGTTTGTCCATTTACACACATTTTTATCATCACTATGTTTCCATCGTAGTTCATGCGCATCTTTTCTTATCGAATAAAAAGTTTATCCTACTCAGTTATGCACATGTGTTTTTTATGCGCATTTTCAAAATGTATGCGCATCTTGGCGTTTACATCAACCGTTTTTTTTTATGCACATCTCCAAAATGCGCATAAAAATAGGTGGATGGAAACATAGCTACTGACAGCAGCTCATATCACACCAATCAAAAAGAGGTCAAGTTGCAGTCGGACTCAAAACCGCTCCAATTGGTCCACTGTTTTTATGTTGTTAAATTGAAAAAAAAGAACTGGGTGTGTTTATATCACCCCAATATGACGGTCTATACACTATACCTACACATATGTCTGTCCAAATAGCTTGAAAAGTAGATTTTTCACCATAGGTGCCCTTTAAGGCCCCGTCCACATAAACATGGCTATTTTTAAAACTGCACTTTCTTCTATGCGGTTTGGCTGTTTGTCCACATGAAAACACAGCAGCAGGTGACTGAAACCGCAACATTCTGAAAACTCTGGCCAGGGTGGAGATTTTCCAAAACTCCAGGTACAGTGTGGTTGTGTGGACCGGAGTGTTAGCCTCAAGAAGTCAGCTTGCACACCGTTTTCTCCTGTGCCATTACATCAGGGGTCTGGCCCGCGGGCCATTTGCCAAATTGAGTTTGAGACCCCTGCATTAAATGCCTCACAGTGTGATATAGCATTTTCATGCGGACAGAGATTTTCTTCAAATGAAAGCGGGGAAAACTCCATTCATAAAAACACCCATGTACGTGTGGACAAGGCCTAAGACAAAGTGTTTTTAGTTTTTTAGCAAAGTGATCCACATCCTTGATATCATCAGATCACATAATGTTAAAGGGACATACATTCATTTCCTTTTTGGCTTAGTCCCTTTATTTATCAGGGGTTGCCACAGCGGAATGAACCGCCAACTTATCCAGCATATGTTTTACGCAGCGGATGCCCTTCCAGCTGCAACCCATCACTGGGAAACTGTTAAAGGGACAGTTCACCAAAAAATAACATTTCTCATCCTTCAGTTGGTCCAAACCAAAAGTACACATATAAAAAAAATGCATATTCTAGTTTTACTAAATATTTATTTTGTGTTCAATAGAAGCAAAGACTCTCATAAAGATTTTAAAGCACATGAGGGAGAGTCATTTTCATTTTTGGGTGAACAGTTACCACATTAAATGAACAATTACCAAAGTGTCATTGCTAGTAAAGATGGCTGTTTTCTAAAGCACTGAAGTGAAATCAGGATCCTGCAGTAAATCTCCTCTACAGATGTGTGTGTCTCACCGGTGTACGCAGCAGGGGCTTTGTTGTGTAGTTCTGATCCTCCAATGGCTGCGTGCACTGCTGCTTCGGGGGGTTTGTGTGTGTTCAGGCCCAGGTGATGCAGGTGTGTGTCGGGGTGTTTGGGGATGTGTGCACCCAAAGGAGACGGAGAGAGCTTGGGTCCCACAACACCCTGCTGCTGCTGCTGAAGGATCGCCATGATCCGCGCCAACTACACCAGAAAAACAACAAACACACACAGACACACACACATTACCACAAAAAACTTCAGCCGTCAGGAGTAGGCATGAACATTGGCAATACAATTGTAACATTTGTCATGACATGGATGGATGGATGGATGGATGGACGGACGGACGGACATGTATACGGATGGATGGATAGTTAGACAGATGGAGGGATGGCTGAAAAGATAGATAGATAGATAGATAGATAGATAGATAGATAGATAGATAGATAGATAGATAGATAGATAGATAGATAGATAGATAGATAGATAGATAGATAGATAGATAGATAGATAGACAGACAGATGAAGGGATGGATGAATGACAAGATGGATGGATGGATGGATAGATAGATATACGGACAGACGGACACACGGATGGATAGATAGATGGATGGATGGACAGAGATGTATACGGATGGACGGATAGTTAGACAGATGGAGGGATGGCTGAAAAGATAGATGGATGGATGGATGATGGATGGATAGATAGACAGATGAAGGGATGGATGAATGACAAGATGGATGGATGGATGGATAGATAGATATACGGACAGACGGACACACGGATGGATAGATAGATGGATGGATGGACAGAGATGTATACGATGGACGGATAGTTAGACAGATGGAGGGATGGCTGAAAAGATAGATGGATGGATGGATGATGGATGGATAGACAGATGAAGGGATGGATGAATGACAAGATGGATGGATGGATGGTTAGATAGATAGATATACAGACAGACGGACACACGGATGGATAGATAGATAGATGGATGGATGGATGGACGGATGGATGGACAGAGATGTATACGGATGGACGGATAGTTAGACAGATGGAGGGATGGCTGAAAAGATAGATAGATAGATAGATAGATAGATAGATAGATAGATAGATAGATAGATAGATAGATAGATAGATAGATAGATAGATAGATAGATAGATAGATAGATAGATAGATAGATAGATGAAGGGATGGATGAATGACAAGATGGATGGATGGATGGATAGATAGATATACGAACAGACGGACACGCGGATGGATAGATAGATAGATGGATGGATGGATGGATGGATGGATGGATGGACAGAGATGTATACGGATGGACGGATAGTTAGACAGATGGAGGGATGGCTGAAAAGATAGATGGATGGATGGATGGATGGATGGATAGACAGATGAAGGGATGGATGAATGACAAGATGGATGGATGGATAAATAGATAGATATACGGACAGACGGACACACGGATGGATAGATAGATAGATGGATGGATGGATAGATGGACAGAGTTGTATACGGATGGATGGATAGTTAAGACAGATGGAGGGATGGCTGAAAAGATAGATGGATGGATGGATAGATAGATGGATGGATGGATGGATGGATAGATAGATAGACAGATGAAGTGATGGATGAATGACAAGATGGATGTATGGATGGATAGATAGATATACGGACACACGGATGGATAGATAGATAGATGGAGAGATGGATGAAAAGATGGATAGACAGATGGAGGGATGGATGAAAAGATGGAAGGACGGACAGACAGATAGATATATACGGATGGACGGATAGCTAGACAGATGGAGGAATGGCTGAAAAGATAGATGGATGGATGGATTGATGGATAGATAGACAGATAGACAGATGGATGGATGGATGAATGAAAAGATGGATGGATGGATGGATGGATGTATATACGGACGGGCGGACAAATAACGATGGATGGATAGATGAATATAGATAGATAGATAGATGGATGGATAAATGAAAAGATGGATGGATGGATGGATGGATAGATAGATATACGGACTGACGGATGGATAGATAAATCAGATGGAGGAATGGATGAAAAGATAGATGGATGGATGGATGAATATAGATAGATAGATAGATAGATAGATAGATAGATAGATAGATAGATAGATAGATAGATAGATAGATAGATAGATAGATAGATAGATAGATAGATAGATAGGGATAAATAGATGAATGAAAAGATGAATGGATGAATGGATGGATATACGGACGGACGGATAGACAGATGGAGGGATGGATGGATGGATAGATATACGGACAGAC
>LR812521.1:3703788-3771288 GCA_903798195.1 Danio kyathit
TAGAGCTGTTAATAATAGCTTTATAACCAAAAACACTCACTGACCTGAGGAGGCAGGAACTGATGAGGCACTTGTGCTCGTATCCCAGGGGAAGGGTTTAATGGGTGCACACCAGCCTGATGCATCCCTCTCATTGGAGGAATCCCACCGCCAAACATACCGTGACCTCCGACCTTAGAAAGAAAAGCAAAGATGATTTATAAATTGGATAGTTTTGCCTCTTGATTCTGATTGGTCGATCCATGTTCTGAGCTGTTATAAATTGTAGTTACTGAGCCAATTGCCAAAGTCAGTACAGTATGATTGAGTACAGGTCACGATGATGGCTACAATGCCAACAGATCTCTTGTTTGATAGGTGTTGTGTACGCCATACTCACTTGAAGAAAGCCATAAGGGCCATTCACATGTTGTGTTTTTGAGCACTCACATTTATTATTTAAAATATAGACGCACACAAATATACAGGAAGTGGTGCTCTGTGTGTCGGCTGTGCATTTTGATGGTATTATGTGCTGGAGATGACTCTATATAAACCAATCAGCATTCAGCAGAGAGTTAAGCTCCTCCTTTTAGTACCTTACTGTTGTGCTAGGTACCCTTACTAAAGGGTCCCAAAAGCTGGTACAGTACATTTACTGTACTACAGTACCGTGCTGTATTGTATTGGACCGTACCACTCAGTGTAAACAAGCTATACGACACGGTTAAAGGTTAGCACTGTCGCCTCACAGCAAGAAGGTCACTGGTTTGAGTCCTGGCTGGGTCAGTTGGTAATTCTGTGTGGAGTTTACATGTTCTCCCTGTGTTAGCCTGGGTTTCCTCCGGGTGCTCCACAGTCCAAACACATGCGCTATAGGGGAACTGAGTAAGAAAAATTGGCTGTAGTATGAGTGTGTACTTGAATGAGTGTGTATGGGTGTTTCCTAGTACTGGTTGCGGCTGGAAGGGCATCCGCTTCATAAAACATATGCTGAAATAGTTGGCGGTTCATTTTGCTGCGGCGACCCCTGATAAAATAAAGAGACTAAGCCGAAGAAAAATGAATGAATAAGTTCCATACAAATGGTAAGGGCTTCAACATGGTGACAAATGTGAGTAAAACAGTCTATTACATAGAAGACACAGCAGAGCTTGAATTGATCTATTCTGAAGAGCAAAAAGCACTGCAGCACAGGCATCTCCAGAGTTCATCCCAACAAGAGCAACTTCACACATTCTGACCAGTGGCCTACATTAAGAAAAGGCTTGACATTAACACTCGCCAACCCACCAAATGCGGGTAGATTTCAGCTGTGGTGGGTTAGACAGTCACTCCCACTAGCCACTTTGGACGGTTGAAAATATTTTTTTAACTTGTAGTTTTCTTAAAAGCAGGATTCGACAATAAAGATGGCCCAATAATCGTGCTAATGTGATCTTAGAATCGAGAAGCAGCAAGACTGTCAAAACTAGTTGTGTCCGCGCAAGCAAAAGAAAACAGGTGAATACTGAATGAGAGGATGAACACTTGTGCGCACTGGTGACGTGATGCACGCCACTGTTTAAAAAGCGTGCACGCTCCCGTTTAGGCGAAGCAACCGTGCCTAGAGGAAACGCAACTGGTGCAAGACAAAAATTGATGATTGTGCACCCACATCCTTTCATCATCACACACGGTATGTGTTTACCTGCTTTCTTTTGCTTACAGTTATTTTTGTTAATAATACATAATATACATCAATGATTTGAAAATGGCTTGTTCTAATAAGCTTTTATTATATGCGGATGATGCAGCAATAATTGTGTCTCATGAGAGTAAGAAATTTATTGAAAATGAAATAAGTAAACAAATTGAGGAAGTTTTGCCTAAATAAATTGTCCTTACATTTGGGTAAAACTGAATTTATTTTATTTGGTTCAGCTGCGAAACTAAGAAAATGTGTCAGGTCAGAGGTAAAAGTAAAGCATTAATTACACCAAAGCATGAAGTTAAATATTTAGGTTGCATTTTAGATAGTAATTTGACAGATTTGTTCTAAAATTAAGTTTTTAGCAGGACAGGCAGAGCTTCTAGATACCCAAACTTTAAAAATATTAGCTAGTGCATTAGTGCAGCCATACTTTGACTATGCTGCAGCTTTTTGGTACAGTGGTAGTTCTAATAAAATGTAAAATAAATTGCAGACGGCCCAAAATAAGTTGTGTAGAATTGTTTTGAAAGTACCTCCACTGACACATTTAAATAATGAACATTATAATCAAAGTAATTTTTTAAAAGTTGATAAAAGGGTAAAATTTTTAAAATTAGTGATGGTGTTTAAGATTTTAAAGAAAATGGTTCCAAAATATTTTCTTAATTATTGTGTTTTAGTTAGTGAGGTACACTGTCATTCTACAAGAGCGTGTAACAGGGATGCTTATCCTTATAGATTTACGAGTGAATCAGGCAGAAATTCTTTTTTGTGTACTAGCTCTGTTGCTTGGAATGGTTTGCCTACGATTTTTAAAGAGATTCAAATTGAGAGTGTTTTTAGAAAGGAAATTAAAAAGTGGTTGTTTTATAGTTGAAGGTTAATTTCGAGCCGTTTCGGATACATTTTGAAGCCCTTCCCCTTCACACTCGGTTTTAAAAGCCAAGGAGAAGGGGTACAAAAATAGAATTGGGCCTAACTCCCCGTTTATGTGTAGTTAACTGATGATCTGAGACCTTTAGCCCGGACAGACATACTTTAGATACATGGCAAAAATTCTTTTTCAAATGTCCCAAAAAAGTGAAATGAATGAGGCACAAAATCTAAAGTAATTTTAGCATGTCAACGTCAAATTTATGCATATAAAATATATTTTCCTAACAACAAAATGGTGGCTAATGAAAATGGCAAGTGGCTAGTAATGTTGGAAATCTACTAGCTGCATTGGCTGCTGATCAAAAAAGTTAATGTCAAGCCAAGGGATAAAATGATAAAATGAACAGCTCAAAATGATAATTTACCCATCATTCAATCACCTTTAAGTGATTCCAAACATTTATGAGTTAATTTGTCTGCTAAACAAAAAATGTATTTTAAGCAACACTGGGAACTGGTGGACACTAGCAGCAGTAGGGAACAATAGTAGAGGGGGAAAAGCATACTATGAAAGTCATTTTTCAAAATATCTTATCAGAAAATAAACTCAAAGGTTTTGGCAAAGTAAATGATGACAGAACTTTCATTTTGGGTGAACTATCCTGTGCTTTTTTTCTTCTTTTAGATGTTTTCTGCAATTATATATCATGCAATCTTTGCTATTTGTTAACTCTCTCCGTCCTGCATTGAGTATGGCATCTCTGTCCGCGTGTCAGTACCTTGTCCAGGTAGGGTCCGCTCTCTACACAGCCCGTCTCTTTGGCAGTCTGCGAGCGGAAAGCTCCTCCAGTCCTGCCTCCTCTCCGCATCTCTCCATCACTCATGCCTCTTCTGTCATGTCTGTTATCGTGACCCATGCTGGAGTCGTCGTCCTGACAGAAACAAACAGCACATTTGCTCAGATCTGCAGCCACACACCAGCAGCTCAGCAGGGTGATGATCAGTGCTGGATCATGTGTTAATTAAGTAATGTGAGGGAAGTTATCAGATTACATTTTACTCTTATGGATTTGGACTTAAGAACATGGGAGTAAAAGAATGGTGATGATTGTAATGCTTGACTTTTAAAAGTTAATGTTCCCAGCACTGGTGCTAAAGACTGTCTTACCGTAACGCCCATGTTTGAGAACTGCCGAGATACAGGAGAAACCCACGAGTCTCCACTGTTACCTTTAAGAGGGCTCTGAGAAAAAAACAAACCTGGGTGTTACTTAAAGAGTCGACTGCTTAAATTTGAAGTCTGAAAAAAAGTCTAAATCTGCAGCTATGAACCTTAGAGCTGAGCCTCCTGGACCCCTGGTTTTGGCCCCAGCCCCCGGAGTTATATGAGCTGGACATGTTGCTCTGGGACCCCCGATTGCCCCAGACTCCTCCATCCTCCTCCTCCCAGCTGGAGTGTCTGGAGGAATTCGAGCCTTCGTCGCCCCAGCCCTCTTGCATAGGCTTTGAACCTAGAGAGTTAATATCAAGATCAGCTTAAATGGCACATTCCAAATAAACATATGCGCAACTACAGCATCCATGAAAAGAACTGGGCTGAGTTGCATGAAAGTCCTTAAGCAATTTAACTTAAGGGTGGAAAAAATCCCAGAGGTAAGAGATTTCATTGCATCAAACTTCTAAACTCTCAACCTTACCTAAGTGCCTTTTCTAAGCGTTTCACTGGAGTTTCTGGCAACATATAGCAACGAGCGCCGTAGTTATAGTTGCATAAGCAGATCGTAACGAACCATGAAAGCTCGTCTTGCAATGACTGCAATACACATCATCTATCTCATTTCGAGATGTTTGCTTATCAAGTCGATCTCGTACAACACTCAGCTGGCTTTTTGAAGCTGCACTGCAGCTGCAGTTTCATGTGGACGCAGACGTGTTAAGCCTGGTTTATACTTCTGCGTCAAGTGATCGCCGTAACACACGGCGCAAGCCTCACGCGTAGCCGTGCATTTATACTTCTGCACGCTGTTTCTGTTTCTCTGCAATACACTTCCGAAACGCTAGCTGGCAGTAGGTGTTTATGTTTCTCTGTGTCGAGTTTCTTCGCTGGTGTTTTGTTTTTCCTGAACACTTCCTTAATGTACAAGTGGCTCAAACTCGCTCATTTTGAGGCGGGAACCGTCGGACGTGGAACAACTTTAATCATGAGGTAAACACAAAACAACAGTCTCCATCCGGAGCTCCTTCACGGGACTCCACACTTGTAAACACTCGCTGCATCGGGCGCGCGGCTCTCACCTCCGCCCACAATCGTCAGCGCTACCAAGTCGACCAATCACAGAGCTTGCGTTACGCGTACGCGTTACATTTTTTGAGAGGTGCAAGTCAACGACGCCGACGGCCACGGCGAGGGGCTATGCGTCCACGCGCAGGCTGCACCGTAGCATAAGCGTGCGCTAGACGCAGAAGTATAAATCGGCCTTTCACCTTATCACGCTGTGTTCATAGTTAGCTCATTAATGGTTTTATTCAATTATCTATCTATGTTTTTTTGTTTTGTGCAATCCTGTAAGTCTTGTATCTAAACGTTTTATATAGGTGAGAACGCTTCCATTTTGAATGGCCTTTGCTCATTTGAGGGAGCCGTTTTGGTCCCTTATATTTGTTAATGAGATTTGGTTACTAAGGACTTTGTAGTAATGGTTAAGAAAACACTAAGATCATTAAGGGGAAATACTCAATGACAAACTTAAATTCCTTAAAGGGCCACGAAACCCCGCTGTCTCAGCAGGGTGTTTTCCCACCACGCCAAGTGGGCGTGTCCAGCTCCGTTTAGGTGGAAGTGTCAGGGGAGGGAAAGAGCGAAGGATTTGCAAATATTCGAATTTCCATTTGGGCAGGCGCAAGGCAAAACACAAACACACAGACGCAGGGGAGAAAGACAGTGACTGCGTTTACATGAACATCAGTAATTGATTTATTTGACAAATTATTAATTTGTCAACTTTAACTGTAGTTTGGCACCTCCACTTTTTATTCAGGAACATTTCCTGCATGTCACCCGTGACAAACAAGATATTGAAAGCGAGGAACTGCTGAAGAGTGGAGTTTTAATGGAGTGTTTGATACCGCACGGCGAATGGGAGAAAAAATCCTTTGCATTTCTCGGTAACTTAGATAACTCGGTAGGTAGCGTCAGAAAGTCATGTGTGTCTAGACTATCCTGTGACAAAATGCGGCGAAAATCCTACACGACGAATAGTTTGATTGCGATGTTTACATGTTTACACTCGGAGAGCAGCATTTACAGCGGATCTATCGGTCTATAATATTGTACTGTAATATTGCAGTGATATTAACATGCTGTAAACTTAGTAACTTATTTTGACTAAGGTATGTCTTTAAAAACTGAAAGAGCACTGCTGACAATACGAACTAACTTTGCCATCTGAATGAACAAACAAAGGGCACTGCTCTCACACACACATCAAATCTGTAGAGACAGGACAATCAAACTGTAGCCGTGTCTTTTTTTTTTTTTTAAAGGAGACGAGCGGCAAATCTGGAGTTCATGATTTCCAGATGCGAAAAGCTCTCGGGTAAAAAATGTTCCTTATAGGGTTGGTCCGATAGACGATACCATCGTCCATCGCCGATGGCCGATCAACATCTCGATGCTGAGCCGGCATCGCCGATCCTCTGCCCCGCCCCCGTCGCAAACCCGCTCGTGAAAAATACACACTCAGGCCCCATTTACACTAATACAGCTTACTTTTAATATGGCATTTTAGAACAAAAATGACCCACGTCCACACTGGTGTTTCACCTAGCATATCTGAACAGCCGTCCGTCCACTGAAAACGCACATCACATGACCACACCCACACACACACACAAAGCAACACACACACACTGTCATGCGCTTGTCTGAGCTCCAGAGAACAGTGTACGTTGGACAGTTTATCAAAGATGTATCGCTGGATTGTGTCTCACTATAGTTGTTAACCGTGATATTTAATTAATCTTGTCTTTATCCAGGGCTTAGTTTGTGCCGGAACATGGCGGATCCGCCACCTCTGAAATCTGATCCAGCACCTCATTTTACCGATCTCCCTCCTCAACCGCCCTCCTCCCCTGTCCGCGGTTCATTTTCACTTTCTTCCGCAACTCCCTAACCCTCTTCACTTTCGTCCGCAACACCCCTCCGCCATCCACCACACCAAACAAATGACTGATACGGATCACTCTGCCTACTCATGCCCCGCGGAAAAAGTGATTGACAGGTGGTAATTTGTGTGTAACTTATCTTTATTTATTTATGATTTGGTTATGGGTAAAACAAAGACCAGGTAGTTGAAACGGTGGGCTACAAATAACTAATTCGTTATGAATTAATTAATTATTCATAAATAATTAATTCACCTCCGCCTATGAAGACGATTCCATCGTCCATCGCGATGTTTCGCATTAGACATCGTACAATGCTAAATTGGTCAACATCGCCCAACCCTAGTTCCTTACAAACGCATTTCTGTCGCGTGCACTGTAGTCCACACGTGAGTCCAGCTGCGCTCTCATAGCGGGGAAATGAAAACAAAACCTTCGTTGCAGCACAATAATAAATGCAGCACAATAATAAATAATAAACACTGACGACCCATGTCTCCAAATTCTCGTTCTTTGACTTGTTTTGGCAACACAAAGTGGCGTCTCTCTGTCGTCTGAACATTGTAACAGGTAAAACAGTCTTCGTGGCTATCATGCATATTAATGAAGTTGCACCTCATACACAATAGAGTGCGCTGATTGGTTTGAACCAAGTCTTTCTCACGAATTAATGCCGCACACTCAGAGACGTCATGATGTACTCGCAGGTACAGACAGGCACTCTCCTCTCCATGCTGGATTACACGCAAGTATCTAATCGCCGTGACGTAGCTTCAAAAATTAGTTTCAAAACCGTAAGAACGAATTTGCCCGAAATAATGCAAAAACAACCAATTTTCACTTTTTAGTGCAATATATGTGTCCTAATAGTGTTTATAGCAGCGTGGGCCACATGTGTTTTGGTGTTTCGTGACCCTTTAAGTTAACCCTTACGCATGTTTCACACAGCAAGCAGTGCGTGAGCAGCACGTTTGCCTTTCAGCTGCTGCACAGATCAATCTATCTCTGTCTATCTAGTTACCCATCTATCTATAAATACACTTTTTTTTTTACTTTTCATCTCCACCAAGACCCGCAGCAACTTCCACCTATGCTGTTTCCTTAACCTGCAAGTCTTTATTTTACAAATTATATAGACCCTAAAGAACTGTCTGCTTAAGCTCTATGAGGAGTGTCATTCATGTCTTTTTAGGTGCACTTGGTCAGAGAACAATCACCTGTGATATCATGTCATTTTGTTTTTGATTGTCAGGATGATGTAGGCCTATAGTTATTATACAATACAGTTATAATGATATTTATACATGAACAAACTAGTGTGCAACTTCCAAGAAAAACTAATGCTAAAGTTGTTTTACATTTGGTTTTGTAGTTCTGGCCCAAATAAATATTTTTTGCAGTTTTTAATTGTTTAAGTTAATTTGATTGACTATATTGTATATAAATCAGTTGATATAGAGTGGAGGAAATATGACGTCACCTTGTAGGCCAATCGGCTGCTAGCATAAAACTGGTTCCCTCGATAAAATCCCCATAGTATTTTCCCATAGGCTTTTCGAAGATTGCAAATAATAAGCTCTGTGTTCAAACACAGTTCATTACACTTACACGTTTTGTCCAACCAGATAATCCTCACACGAAAATACAACTTTGAGCACTTTTGGATCTTGAACGCAAACTTAAGAAGTGAAAAGCTAACATTAGGCTATGAACGGACTACAGCGCCTGGGGCGCTCGCCTGTGACGTCAGCACCACCCTGCTACAGACAACTCTTCAAGCTTATTTTTTTTGAAATTTGGTCCATAAGATTTACTCTCTCGGTTTATCATATTATAATCCACGCTAAATATTATAAACACATGAATACACAAAAACACATATACCTACGTGCCTTTTGGATAGTTTTTTTACGTGGAGAAACGCATTTTGTTTTGCTTGACGGTTGTTGTAAAAGTTTTAAAACTGTACATATAAATGTGCCGACATAGCATTATCATAAGACATGTTTAAATAAGTGTATCGCTCGCGTGCATACAGCCCGCTTAGTAACAGACGACAGAAATGAGGTGTGAGGGACAAATCAAATACCTGCCGTCATGGACACAGAACAACATTCAATATTCTTTTTTTTTTTGTCACGAAGTACAGCGGAAAGCAGCCCATACAGTCACATATGCTACACATTTTAAGGAGTGTAAATATTGCCGTTATGACAGAGTTAAACGTGTTTAGATGAAATCAAAACCCAACGAAAAATCCTTTGATCAAATGACAGTTAATATGCATGTATATTTTTACACATTTATTCACACGTTTCCATTACTGAGAGCAGGAAAGAGACAGACTGCACAGATAAGCAGTATCCCCATAATATCGTTTAATTAAAATAAATGATCAACAAATGAATCTGTCTTGACAGTCTTTACAAGTGAAGGCATTATCTACACAATATCCCGCTTAGAAAAATATAACAAACAATAAAATACTATTCATGAAAATACTTAAATAACAGACAAATCCAGATGCCCAACGCAAGCGAGCTGCGCTCCAGACCAGTTCAGCTCGATGACGTATAATGTCTCGGACACCGGCTGTAGTCCCGATTAGCACATTGATAGCAACCGTCTTTTTAAAAAAGCGTAACCGATTTAAAAAAATCAAGAGTGTGATGTAACTGATGTGTTTTATGTCGTAGAATAAAACGTGAAAGTATCTTGAGTTTGTGTTAGCCATAAACCTTATTTAAGCGATTTAACTGAAATCCCATTCAAAAAACCCATTGACTTTGGGACGAGGGAACCGGAACTGCTAAAATGCTAACTCGCTTCCGGGTTTTTGCATACAAATTTACGTCATAGTTCCTCCACTCTATTACTGACCCATTTATTGGGTAAAATTGCTACTTTTTACTGTCATTCAATGTGTTTTTGGTCATTATCAATGCATGGTCACTTTAATTGAGCATGAGCAGCGCGGCAAAAATAGACCCAGCGCCGAAACTATCGGAGCGGCAGCAGCACTGCTGCTTCAGTGACACTCACGCCTCATGCTGATTCTGCGTGCAGTATGAAAGCTCTAATCTATTAACATGGACGGCCAAAAATACACGCTCTGCTCATGCTTGCGGTGTGAAACAGGCTTTAGGTTTTTGCTCCAGCAACCCAAGCTTTACTAAGGGATTTCTTAGCTTAAGGTCCTTCATGCAACTGGGCCCTGCTCTTCACAATGAACACACATGAAAGCTGCAGTAAATTTGGCCAAATAATGTTGATAATTGAAAGCACCAAAACAAACACAGCCACAATGTAACAGGGTTACTGATATGTCCACTATTACATCCCACAACTACTACACTACTCACACCCCTTACTGGTTGATTGACTGCAAGAGTGTTTTGGGACTCAGTTTGATACTGCAGTGAAAAGAGTTTTAACTTTAGTAATATTTGCAACCAAATGTGCCATCGATATAAAAATACGTCTAACAAATTAAGAAGCATTTCATTCTCAATAGTTTCGTTTAATCATTCAAAATGTCTTCGTTTCTTCACAGATTTTTTAGGGGGGGGGGGGGGGGCATGCACAGAGTATATACAGGAATCAGAGAGTGAAATTCAACACCTTTTAAGACCTTTTTTAAGACTCTTTCCATACATTTTAAGACCTCATAACCACTTTTCAACCAGAAACGCTGGCGAAATTTTTACCAACAGTATATTTCCTAAATATTATTGTAAGAAATTAATCTAAAACTAAAACATAATTCATATACTGAATACAAAAATCTATTCAATCTAGCTAATTCAGCAGGTTGGCGCCTACAAAACTGCAGAAATAATGGTGCTACCTTGGTTACTGCGGTAAACAAAGCAGCATGATGTCAAATCTAGTAGGATATCATTGATTTCATAAACTACACAGCATCCTGATATTGGCAGATTTAATTCAGGGAAACTTTAGCATACAACTATACATTGCATAATTAAAAATGATATCAAATTTAATACCTTACAAAATATCATTTAAGACTTTTTAAGGGCCTTAAATTTCTCTACATTGATTTATCAACTTTTAATACTTTTTAAGACCCCGCGGACACCCTGATGCATGATTCTTCTCCATCTAATGGACTTCTATGGTGCTCAGAGGTTTAATGGTTTTCAAATTACAGTTTCAGAGGGCTCTAAATGACCACAGGTAAGGATTAAGTGTCTTTCTAGCAAAACGATTGCTAATTTTTGAAATTCTACACTTTTTAGGATTCACTGAAGCTGCAATTTAAAAGATCAATTCACTGAGCATAAACATCTACAATATGCTGACGATCTGAAAATGTTTTAACCCAATAAATGATTTCTTTACAACTGAAGAAAGAAACTAACATCCTGCATGACACGGTTGAATAAATTATCAGGACATCTTCATTCTTAGATGTGTACTAACCCTTTAATAAATCATAAAGGTAATCTTTTCACCAAGAATACTAAACAATTAGGATGTTATATTGTGTAATGAGCATGTATACTTGGACAAGCTCTTACCAGTCTTACTAGGATGGGAATGTGAGTTTCCCCATCCACCTTTCCCAGGTTCACTGGATTCCCCCCAGCCAGATGACCCATCAAATGATTTAACCCAGGGAGCAGGACCGCTTTCCATGGACGAGTCGGAGGGGCCACTGCTGCGTGTCCATATTGCAGGACCTATAATTTGTACATGCATTAATGAATAGGAGGTTTTAGTTCTGAAATGGTTTGACTGCTTCAGTATATACTGTTGCATAGTAGTGATGGGTGAAATGGATTTAAACTACGAATTAACAATATTTTCTGGAATTTTTTACAATAACAATATCACTGACAATATCACTAGATATATATATATATATATATATATATATATATATATATATATATATATATATCTATCTATCTATATATATATATATATATATATATATATATATATATATATACACACACACACACACACACACACACACACACACACACATATATACATATATATATATATATAGTTGAAGTCAGAATTATTCGCCCCTCTTTGATTTTTTTTTTTCTTTTTCAAATATTTCCTAAATGATGTTTAACAGAGCAAGGAAATTTTCACAGTATGTCTGATAATATTTTTCCTTCTGGAGAAAGTCTTATTTGTTTTATTTCGGCTAGAATAAAAGCACAATGTTTCCGCTACATTCATTCTTCCATGGCGGAGCGCCACGCCAAAATTCATCCCGCCACGGCTATATTACAGCTTCTCAATCAAAACATTGTCGTTTTTTTAAATAGCGGGTTATAATCGCACCAAAACGTATTAAAAGATAAGTGAATTTTAACAGTGCAAACTTTTCTGTAATTGTAGTAGTGCTGTGCGTCGTTCGTTTAACCCTTTAAGGTGACATGCTGACTGACTGACTGACAGGTGCGTGAGGCCAGCAAACACGACGTAGCTTTCAGTTAAGATGAACACAGTTTGCATAATTATACTTTATTTATAGATAAAGGTCTATGGCTCTGCATACAACAAACAAAGACTTTATCTTGCTGGAGTTTATAGCCGTTTCACTTTACCTCAGGACGCATTAATGCCGCTCTGTAGGTCTATTGGAGACATTCATAAATATTCCAAGCCAATCTAATAAAGGTTGCAGACAAATTCACTACGTAAACGCGCTAAATTGCACTTGAGCAGCGTATATTTGAGGGCGTGCAAGAAGTTTTGTGCACAAACAGAGGAAATCCTAGCGCAAGCAAAAAGATCTGCATGCTTGTATTATACAAATGCGATCTCGACTTGTAGTACTGAGTCACATTTGTCATTGAAATAACACCAAAGGTAGTTGGTAGATCAAAAGGCCTGTCGCCACAGCTAGAAAAAAACCTAGAGGAAACACTGAAGCAGTTTTTAATTTTTTAAACACCATTTTAAGGGCAATATTATTAGCCCATTTAAGCAATTTTTTTTCTCGATAGTCTACAGAACAAACCATCATTATACAATAACTTGCCTAATTACCCTAACCTGCCTAGTTAACCTAATTAACCTAGTTAAGCCTTTAAATGTCACTTTAAGCTGTATAGAAGTGTCTTGAAGAATATCTAGTCAAATATTATTTACTGTCATCATGACAAAGATAAAATAAATCAGTTATTAGAGATGAGTTATTAAAACTATTATGATTAGAAATGTGTTGAGAAAATCTGCTCTCTGTTAAACAGAAATTGGGGAAAAAAATAAACAGGGAGGCTAATAATTCAGACTCTTATTTGTATTTTAGAAAAAATGTGTTGTGACCACATGTGATGTAATGTCTGTTTCATTCATACTGGACGCTAGAGGGCACCCTTGAGCATAAACTCCACAAATGCATTACAAAAGATATCACCTATAAAGACATCACCGTGTAGCTTACTTATTACTGCAAGTCTGTCATTCTGTTTTTGGTGGTTATTCTAATTTGGTTTTGTATAGTTGTAGCACTTTGAGCACTTAAAAGCTAATTCTAAATAAAATGTATATTATTAGAAGTATCGTCATACCTATAATGAGGAAAATCGAGATGGAAATAACCTGATCAAACAAGATTACAATAAACAGTGGCAATAAATGACTATTTGTATGCTTTAAAAGGAATAGTTCACTCAAGAAATTCTATTTACTTACTATTTTCTCATCCTTGAGTGGTTCTAAACTTTGAGTTTCTTACTTCTGTTGGATACAAATGAAGATAATTTGAAAACCTGCAACCAATGACTTCCATAGCAGGTAAAACAAATACTATGGAAGTCAATGGCTGCCTTTTTCTAACTGTTATCTTTTGTTTAAACAGAAAGAAACTTCTAGGTTTGAAACAAGCAAAAAATAGGTAAATGATGACAGAACTTTCATTTTTGGGTGAACTATCCCTTAAGTCAGCATTTCTCAACCATGATCCTGGAAGACCACCAGCACTGCACGTCGAGGATGTTTCTTTTACAGGTTAAAGACCATTACAGGTCATCCAGTCTCTGCTGAGCTGATGAACTTAATAAGGTGTGTTTGGTTAATGAGACTTGGAAAATGTGCAGAGCTGGTGGTCCTCCAAAAACGTGGTTGAGAAACACTGCTTTAAGTTACTCTGGGTATTTTTACAACACCCCTATTGCACACTTACCAGAGTTTTTAGATGGAGTTCCAGCCGGTCTTCCAGACGACTGCTGTTGGGGCTGCGAGCTGTTCTTATCCCACAGATTGACGTTCTTGCTGCTGTATCGTGACGGATCGCCCCATGCAGAGGTGCCGTCGTCAAAGTCCATCTTCCGACTGATGGACTGAGGCGAGGGCTCTTCCCACCCGCTCGGCTCACCAGTTGAAGCAATCTGAGGGATTGGCCCACAGCTCCACCCCGAGCCTTTACTCTGCTCATCGTTCTCTCCTGGACGACCCCGGTCCTGCAAGACCTTTGGATATCCCGGCATCTGCTGCTGGGTTTGCGATTGCTGCTGCGGTTGTTGATTTTGGGTTTTAAGTGCTGCTTGTTTGTTTGGTATCTGTGATGGAAGATGTTTCTCGCCCCATCCTTGGTGGGTTTTACAATCCCAGCCACCACTCCGCGGTCCCGAATCTTCAGGGCTGCCCCACAACCCTTCATTCTGATTTGTGCCTTTCTCTTCCTTCCACCCTCCAGCATCAGGCACTGGGGTCCACTCTTTTCCGCCACCTTGGCTCCAACCAGTTCCTTCCCTCCTGGATGCACCTTCTTGGTCTTCCCCCCAGCCACTCGCTTTGTGACCAGTCCCGACGCTCATTTCTCCACGCTCGGTCCACCCTTGAGCCTTACCCACGTGCCCAACCTCCTGCTTCTGCATTTTGGAATTGGAAAGATCACCCGCTTCTCGCCAGCCTTCCTTACTGCGTTCGGTGTTCACTTCCGCATCCCAGCCAACATTGCCCACATCTGCCTCGAAATCCCACGCAACGTTCTGCTTGATCTGAGTCTTGCCCCATCCTGTGTTGCACAGCACTTTGGGATCCAGGTTAGTGTGATTGATCATGCTCTGTAAGGCTTCTTCTGGGTGACTTGTGGAGGGGCTTTGGACCAGATTTTGAGAATCCTCACTGCTAGCCGATTTACCCTTGGACCCATCGCAAGCATCAGCTACTTTCTGATTGTCGTCTCCTGAAGCCACATTGTTTCCAAACACTGGAGATTGGTGTAAACTTTCTGTGCTTACCTCCTCGCTCATATCCTCTTTTGATTTTCCAACTGCAAAGTCTGAGGTCTGTCCTGTAGCTGCCTGTTTGTATGAACCTACTGCATCTCCATCCCACACTCCCTGAGAGGTGCCATCTCCAGAACTTCCACCATTGCTCTTCACAGCAGGGTTCTCTACGGTACCCCACAATTCCATGCTGGAAGCTGCACCACCATTTGGTCCAGGCTTTGCCCAATCTCCTGCAGCAGGCTCTTCTCTCTTGAGGAGTGTCTGGTAGAGTGCATGGGCTGGACTCAAGGGTGTGGGAGAAGACTCCTCAGAGGCAGTGTTGGTTGAGAGATCTCCATCAGGGGCAACAGGGGTATAATTTGAGTTTAGACCTTGAGTGTCCTCCTGATCTCCAGAAAGCAGAGAGACCTTGGAGCTGAAGTTCTGAATCACTCCTTTAATGCTTTCTTTATTCTCAGACTGTAAAGACGCACTGTCTTCGGTATGCTTAGAGAGTTGAGAAGAACTGTCCATTTGCAGGTCAGCGGACTCATCCATCCCCAACCTGGCAGAATGCAGGGTCTGGTCACTATTCCATGAGTCTTCTGGTCTTGGCCATTTCTCTACATCAGAACTATCCTTGTCCATTCCCTGAGACGAGGCTTGACCTCCTGAGCCCCGCCCCCATGTGTAATTTGCATAAGTGGGTGTGGCGGAGGCGTCAGATGATGAGTGCACAGAAACTGAATCTACCGTAGAATCTGGGAGAGAAAAAAATACCAAATCAGGAAAGAGAAAACACATTAAAAACAATATTTAATATATACACCGTAAAATAATAACAAAACACCTTTAAAATGGTTGGGGTAAATTTAATTATTTTTTACCTGAGGCGTCAGCGTGCTCCTGCAGGGGAAGTCGGGGCGAGCTGTCCCCTCCACTTGCGCCCCCCAGCAGCATGCAGGACAGTGGCGGCTGGCCCCTTTTCAGTAGCACTTTGGGTTCCTGCTGGTTGCGGAAGCGCGGCGGCACCTCACGGGGCATGTAGCGCGGCGGCACCGTGGAGGGGGCTGTCCGTCGGCCACAGCGCTCCAATTGGCATCCTTCCCTCCCTCAAGGGCCTCCGACCAACCCCCGAAAACAGGACAGGGGGAGGCTGATTCTGCAAGATGGGACATCCGTAAATAAACGGAAAACAGGTCTGAATCACAAAATACAAAACTGTTAATTAACAGATATTTTTTCAGTGTATCTTATAAGCGTTTTGTCATGAAAATGGACCAGCAAGAGTCTTTCTATTATTACACTTCATTTTCCACTATCAACTGATTTAAATGCTCTGAAGTCAGAACAGTGGTTGAGTTGCTCTAAAGTTAAAGCATTTTTAGCATTGTTTTAGCTAGAAAGTTTTTGTAATAACACTTTCCTATCTGTAGTTAAGATATAAAAAACAGTACTAAATTAACTTCGGTGTGTAAGGGCATTTATATATTGCCGCTCTCTTGTATCTAAAGTGCTTATAATAATCTCATTTGTAGGTCGCTTTCTATCGGCAAGATTTGTAAGTAGGGATGCAACAATTAACCAATTTCAATATCAACTGTGCTTTAGTTTGCCATGGTTAATGAATCGTAAAATTTGTGTTGCACGGAACGAAACTGCTGCAACTAAACAAGCTATGCCATGTGTGCGCTAGTTCTGAGTTTATACACTGAGGCTAATACGCACGCACACTGGATTAGCTATGACTAATGGCCCGTTTCCACTGAGTGGTATGGTACGGTAGGGTTCAGTACGCTTTTATGGCTGCTTCCACTGTCAAAAGGTACCTAAAAGCGGCACCGTACCGTACCACTTTTTGGGTACTCTTTGCAAAGAGTACCTAAGCACGGCAAAATCGTACCAAAAGGCGGTGCTAGACGCGCAGCTGAACTCTATTGGTTACAAAGGGACCGCCATGTCCTATGACATTACATCGTAATACTATATTCATATAATAATTAGCTATGGTTGACCCGAGCTCAAACAAACCTTGTCGTCATATTGATGAACAGCCACAAAGTCAAGAAAAAAAGCAGAATCTACCCTGTGCCCCGTAGTTTTTTACGAGCCTGTCTAAAGCGCGAGCGGTTTCGCTTTCTCGCTTGCGTGTCTATATTTAATATAACAAACTTCTTGAGCTGATGATAATAACGTGCGCGTGATTGCTGAAGTGCTTCTGACATCCGATCCTGTCAGAAACGAACTAAGGCGAGACTGGCGCGCAAAAAAAAAAAAAAAAGGAGCAAAATATTTTTTCCCCAAGCATGAACAAACTGCCATGTTTAACTATTATCATCACCTTTTGGACTATTATGAACTCGGAAAGACGGAATTAGTCTCTAACAGAGGTTACATGTGGTGGTGAAGTTTAAAGATACATACGAGAGGTTTGCCCTGACTGTGGGCTATATTTCGCGTTGTTTTTGAACCTAAATAAGGACTAAATGTATGCTGTGTGTAGTTTTTCTATAATTGGTAACATATCGGAGACTGTAAGGGTCTGTATGTGTTCATATATGTTGCATTTATTTATTTAATATAAATCGCAGACGTTACAGTAGGCTATTTCATATCATTGATCTGCAGTTATAATCAAATCATGTTGATAGAAGGGTTAATAATGAACATTTATACAGTATTTATGTGTATAAAGCATCTGTGTTGTGAGAAGTGCTTCTCATATGATGTGAACGACCTGTACAGCTTTACTGTAGACATTTTCGAGCGAGAATGACGTTGACTGAAACTTTCCGTTCGTACACCACACCCACCAAAAGAATACCATTGGTACCCTTTTGGCAGTGGAAATGCAAGCCTGATAAAGGTGACCCGTACCGTACTGTACCACTCAGTGTAAACGAGCCATAAGACGCCTAACAGCAGCGGGCTGTTCACATATCACGTTTTTTCCATGTGCAAGTTCGCTATCCCCAATGGAAGTGCGCAGTTTGCGCTGTAGCAGCTTTCAGTGCATTGTAAACAAAGGATGTGTTAGATAAATTATTAAAAATTATTAAAATAATTATGTATGTAATGCTGACAACAACAGTTCATTTAAATACTTAGCTAATATGATGCTTAGATTTAGACAAATACTATTTTTATTTATTCTTATTTATTTATTGTTCTGTCATTTTTTTCAGTATAAAATTATTACTTATGTTTAAATGCCAAAAAATGTACACTTATTTTGTCCAAAGCAAGAATGGGACTATTGTGCAGCAATTAATAACAAATAAAATATATGGAGTTTTCATGTGATTTTCTAAACTAGTAGTGTTTTGATATTAATGAATGCATAATAATCATGATAACCGTGATTATTCCTCAGACTATAATCGTACAAGCAAAATCTATAATCATTGCATCCCTATTTGTAAGTATAATATTTGTAAGTATACCGGCAGCTAGCTCTTTGCAACTCTCACATGGTCGCCCACTGAAGCTAAGCAGGTGAGTACCTGAATGGGAGACCACATGGGAAAACTATGTTGCTGCGGAAAGTGGTGTTAGTGAGACCAGCAGGGGGCGCCCAACCTGTGGTCTGTGTGGGTCTTAACGCCCCAGTAAAGAATGCGACTCTATACTGCTCAGTGAGCGCCGTCTTTCGGATGAGACGTTAAACCGAGGTCCTGACTCGCTGTGGTCGTTAAAAATCTCAGGATGTCCTTCAAAAAAAAAAAAAAAAAAAAGAGTAGGGGGTTTAACCCTGGCATCTTGGCCAAATTTGCCCACTGGCCTCTGTCCATCATGGCCTCCTAACCCTCCCCATATCATAATTGGCTTCATCACTCTTTCTCCTCTCCACCAATCAGCTGGTGTGTGGTGCGATCTGGCGCAATATGGCTGCCGTCGCGTCATCCAGGTGGATGCTGCACACTGGTGGTGAATAAGGAGATTCCCCCCAATATGTAAAGCGCTTTGAGTGTCAAGACAAGTGCTATATAAATGTAAGGAACTATTATTATTGTAAGTGGCTTTTGGGCATCTACTAAATGACGGAATGCAAATATAATTTCCACACTTAAAAAATCTATGACAGCTTCTGTCCTAAATATGATCCAATTTAAAATGAGCATGCTTTAGTGTATGCAATTATATTTTTTTGTTTGTGTCTTTTTGTCATGTCTTTATTAGACCCTTATAAAATGAGACGTTGCATCTCAAGAGGTAATGCTTTAAATAAATTTAAATTCCTCAAAACTGCTTACCCAAATATTATTTTAAAGTTAGGATCTCTCTGTAATACATTCCTATGATCACATATAAGAGGATTACATAAAACACCAACCTCTTGTGCTGTCTTCAGCGCCCTGTAATAAAAATCAAACGGCTCATCAGATGTTTGTTCATGCATATCCAGGCCATAAATGTGTGTATTGTTGAATTGAGCCTCTCCTACCTCCTGATGACCGCTGTCTTCTGTCTTACATTGACTGTCTTCCATGAACTGCTGCTCTCTTCCTGTTCAATACAATTCAATTCAAGTTTACATGTGAAGCACTTTTCACAATTAGCATCCTTCCAAGAGCTGGACAAAAAAGTCTGTTATTAAAAAAACAAGATGCAGAACAAATACGCAGTTAATCTGCAGTTACACAACAGCAATTAATAACTGAAATTATTTGTCCTCCTGTGAAATTAATTATTTTTAATTAGCACTGTTTAACAGATTTAACACATCTGATTTCTGTTGTCTTTGCCATGATTACAGTACATAATATTTGACTATCTAGTTTGCAAGACACTAGTATTCAGCTTAAAGTGACATTTAAAGGCTTAACTATAGGCAATTTTAAACAACAGTGATTTCTTCTAAAAAAATAATCATTTCTTAAGGGGGCTAATAATATTGACCACAGCGGTTTGTACATTTTGATTTGCATTTATGTATTTATATTATATTCCAAATCAAACTAAAAGTAGTAAGACTTTCTGCAGGTGAAAAATATAATAGGAAATACAGAATTTTGAAAGAGAGAGCTAATAATTTTGTCTTCGGCTGTACTTTCCCCAAGACGTTCAATTCAAGAGATCTAAACATGACTATAATGACGAAAATAATTTAGTTTATTGGTTATTTTGGATGTATATTTGTAGTTTCTTTGAAATCACATGAGCCATGTTTCCATCCAAAGATGCTAAGTAACTTTATGCTCAAAACTGGACTAGCGCATAAAAGACGTGCGAATAAAGCAGCGTTTCCATCCAACGAGTGAAAGCGAACAAAATCGTCACTTCCTGATTAACTGGTGCCAAATATCAACAGTAAAAACGGAATTTACTGCGGTAGGAGAAGCAGCATGAATCTTTTCTTTATTTAATAAATGACTTGCGCCTCAGAAGACAATCCTGACACACAGTGAACGTGCGGTGGCGTTTGAAGGCATGAGACGCGGAGCACAGACGCTCTTGACAGTTCTGGAGCTCATTAATAATATAATAACACTAATACTGAAATGTTTAAGGTATTTTAGAATGACCAAAGCAACATTTCAGATGATTTACAGTGTGCTCAGCCTGCTGCTTTGTCCATTCACACACATTTTTATCATCACATGATCTCTAATAACAAAATCACATGACCTTTTTTAATGCGCACACTGGAATTTGTTCTGTAAAAGTCTTTCCATCGTAGTTTATGTGCATCTTATTGAACAAAAAGTTTATCCTACTCAGTTATGCGCATGTGTTTTTTAATCACTATACTATAGTAAAATACTTGAATTGATATGTGGTGATGACTTATTAGTTGATATAGTAATTTAACAACTAGTCATGGGACGATTTTCAAGGTATACCGCAGTTTGGAAAAGTCAAGGTTTTAAAACTGCCACAATTTTCTGATATACCGTTACTAAGGTCTGTGTAAGATTTATTTATTTTATTTATTTTTTGTTGTAGTTGTTTTTAAGGACAACAGCATCTCCAGCAGAAAGGATATCCAAAGATGCCATTTTAACTTGTAAAGAAATGCGTTTTAAACCAAATGAAGACAGCAGAAGTCAATGATTCATTTGAATTATTCAGCCTGACATGTTTACTGTTACAAAATATAATACATTTTTCTCAAAATAAAATACGTATTAAATGTTCAATCAATCGAGATTTTGCTTTTAGGCCAAATCGCCCAGCCCTATGCAGGAGCGTCCATTAACAAAGAGTTCAGATGCAAAAGCACTTTAGTGCCGTCTGAAATTCTCCTCCACGATAAACATTTTTATTGAGGTAAAGTTGGTTTTATATTTGCACATTCGTTCAGTGACAACTTGTGACGGGGTCCCTATATTCTTTACCACGCTACTTTGAATATTCGGTCTGAAATCATATGCAAGTAAGATTTGATAGTGATCTGACGTTGTGCACCGAGGCTTTGAAGCATGTATCAAAAAAACGATACATCTCGCAGTGAAGCAGTGTACCGGAGCTTGATTCGTTTTGCCATCATCACGTGATCAGTGACGTCCGAAGCTTCATTTTCGCTTATACACACGTGATTGCTTCGAATTTTTATTCAAAGGTTTAAACACCCTCGTGGGTTAGTGAAGTGTATAGCGAGAGATTAGGCATTGATTACATACATTTCTACTGATTCAAAACATTGCACTGGTCCCATGTATCAGTAATTAAACTAAAATACAATAGTAATTTATAGTAAAATGCTTTTGAATCAAACTAAAGTGTATTAGTGTATTATTTACAACTGTTTCTAAAGAAGGCCACAATATTGTAGTGTAGTGTGTAAAGGACACCTGGCGCATGCAGCCCGTAAGCCTTACTCCCATAGCCTCCTCCTTAAAGCATTCGCTTCACATGCAGGAATCGCCGGTTCGATCCCTGCTTGGAACGAGTGGGTGGGTGAAGGACCAGTTAGAATACGATAATTGTAAAAACTTTTGAATACCTTGGATTTCACTACAGTCATCAGTGGTGTAATGTAACCTAACTTATGTGTAATAAATGACAGTAATTGTGTAATTTGTTTATATTACTATTATTGTATTACTACATGAATGAGTTGGTCGGTTGTGAACATTTGACATTTTTGCAACACAGTGCTTTCCCACACTTTACCCAGCAGAGGTCCTCATCAAGCTCTGACTTGGAAAGCTTCGAGTAACAAACCTTTTTCAGACACAATTGAGTCGAGCGGTTCACTAGTTTAGAAAGCTTTATTTCACCATCACTAAGATTTGATAACAATATTAGCTCTATTTAAAGAGCCTCTATTATGGGTTTTTGAAAATGGCCTTTCATGCAGTGTGTAACAGCTCTAAGTGAATGAAAACATCCAGCTGAGGATTAAATCTAAAAGTGCAGCATGTTTAAAACTATTGATTATTTAGCAAATAAACAAATCAAGTTGGGTTCGAATCTTTTGTTGGATCGCATCGACGTCGATACGGTACATCTCCAAATATGTACTTCCAGTTCTGTAAAAATGTGCATGCGCTTTCCCCTCACACACTAACGGAGGTTTACGAGACTGATCATGATGCGAAAATGACAATCACTAACAAATGGAGATTCGGCTGCGGGCAGGGCCGGAGCAAACTTAACTGGCACTCTAGGCAAAAAATGATCATGCCGCCCTCAAACTGAACGTGAAAACGAGAGACAGGGTTGTGATTGCGCGTACGACAGCAATAACCGAAGTGGTGGGGGGGATTGTCACGAACGAAAGTGAGGAAACGTCACGGATGCCGCCCTTTCTATTCTGCCACCCTAGGTGGACGCCTGGGTCGACTCTATGGACGTGCTGGCCCTGGCTGCAGGAAATAAAGGGTTAAAGGTCATTTTCACCACAATATAGCCAACCCATCCGTTGTTTGTTTCTGTCATTTTTCTGATGATTAATACAATAACCTACGCTTCAACGTGGTATTTGCCGGTCGTTTGCTATTGAAGAAGCAGCAGAGACTATGGGACTTTCAAACTTTGACAGGGACTTTGTCAGTAACTTTTACAGTTCATATGGACCAGTTTCTTCTACCTTCGAATCATAACATGTAAGTGTCATTAAAATGGCTCCATTGTTTTGTGTAGTTTGCTAAATATGTGTTTAATTGTGTGTTATAGGTTGTAATGGCCCCACGCGACTTGTAATCATGTATCTATTATTAGGGCTCGAAATTGCGACCATTTTGGTCGCATATGCGCCTGAAATTTAATCTATGCGACCTCATAATATATTTGGGAGCATTTGTGCGACTGCATATAATGGTTGTAGTGCGACTTGTTTCGATTTTTTCTAAAAACGTGCTGAGTCGGACTTCCCTGCCGCTATATTGGTTCATACCAGCTGTCAATCACTCAAGGCTTTCCACTGTCAGATAACAGGGAGCTTTTAAGGGCGCCAGCCGAGATCAATCGAGTGTTTTCGGAGAAGGTGCCCGAATCTCGATGTGTTGCATTCACTGCGTGTTCAGCGCAAATGTCCGCTAAATGTAAAATCTAACACTGTACACATCATCGCCAAAGAAGCTCGCCTTTACTATGTTTAAACTGAATCTGCGGCTCATAACAAAGAACGGTATTGCGCTGGTGGTCATCACGAGAATCCTGCTCTGCCTGCTCTTATATTGGGTCGGCTGACTCACCTGCTTTTCCACAAACACAGAAAAATGTAAATCAGCGCATAACGAGACCGAGCATTTAAAATGACACAAACCCAAATTAAAACTTTTAAAGAGTGTAGAAGTGAGACTTTTCTTACTTTCTTTGGTCCATTCTTTCTTGAGATGTAGATTATTTTTCTATTTACTGATGACAGCTTTCAGCATTGGATTGAATGATTTATTATAATCTTACGTTTGTTTTGTAGCAGAAATATTCTTTATTAAACTGACATGCGTATAAAAACAATAGTGCAAAATAAATATTTCTTACTGCAATGCTTCATTTTTGTTTGATGCAAACCATAAATTTATTTTGCATAAAGTAACAGCAGGACCTTTTACAGTACATAACTCACATTCAAGCACATTCAGGGCAGCATGATCATGAGAAATGTTATCTATTGTAAGTATTATTGACATCATTGTCATCATTAATAATATTTTATAATTATTAGCCATTCATTTTGGAATTATTGCACAGATACCATCACAGGTCATCACAGCATTAGTTAGTTAGTTGTTTCTGGTTTTTGTTAGTCCTGATTGATGTTGTTTTAAAATACAATAAATCCCTTAATATACAATTTGCAGTGGTGCTCCTAAATTTTTGAAGTTGGGAGCACCGGTTAATTTCGAGCCCTGTATAATAGATCAGTGCTTGTAATGTATCTCTCAGGTTAAATCTGTATAGGGCTGTTCACATATCGTGTTAAAAACATGACGCGTGCTTCTTCCTTTACCAATTTAGATGCGTTTCTGAACTGGCGATCCTCTGCTGTTTGCCTTTGCTATGGCCACCATCAGCTGTTCCTCACACACGCGGCGCAGTCAATTTTCAAAATAGTTAAATTTTTGCCACTGTGTGGATTTATACTGAATGTGTGTCGTTATTACTTGTGGTTAGGTTTAAGAGTAGAGCAATATGCTGGTGTTTAACTGCATTAATTCTATGCATTCCTGCATTGGGCTCTCATATACTCTCTGGCTGCTATTTTATAGCCATGGTGGGCTTTTCTCTCTGTCTCATGCTAAATGCTGTCAACCAATCGCAACAGACTGGGTCATCGGACCAACCAACGCAGATTAGCTTTGCACTAAAGGCTGATTTATACTTCTGCGTCAAGCGCACACGTAGGCTGCGCTGTAGCATAGCCCATCACCTCTCAAAAAATGTAACGCTAGGGATGGGCGATATGGCCTAAAATCCATATTGCGATATACATTGCAGCCTCTTGCGATAACGATATATATTGCGATATATAAATTATAATAGAACCATTTCAGAACAGGTTACAGAGACCCTTAGGAAAGCCAAACTGCTATTTATTTTTTTAGAAATAAAGAAACGTTGCATGTCATTTTGAGAACATTTATTGTGCAAAAGCAAAACTGTAATTAAACAACACAATGTTGCAGATAAATAAACTAAATGTAGTGCCTTTTAGAAAGAAAGACTTTTCTTTTAAGTCCTTGGTTCCTAAATGCCAAGTTGCAGAGAACAAAAAAAACTGGTGTCTTTTTAGTTAAGGAACTTACACTGTACTGAAAATACTTCCAGTATTAAATTAGTCAAATAAAATTGTGTATTGCAGATACTTTAAATAAAAACATATTTCTAATCTGCAGCCTAAGGTAACACATTTGGTTTTAAACATTTTGTTCTCCTAATGAAATTAAAACTGGTGTCTTGATCTGCTCTTTCTCTCTCTCTCCCTCTCTCTCTGTCTGCTGTAGTGTTGGTGCTGCTGAGAGATTGAGACGCACCAGACAAAGTTTGCTTATAAAGTAATGCAAAAATGAATACAATTAATATCGAAAGCGAAAGCAGATTCTCGGACATGTCCGGGGAAAATGTATTGTCACCCAAAATAATGAGCTGGATCAGTCTATTTAGTCTTCGCGCTCTTCTTAAAGCTGCTCCCAAATCAGGACAACAGATCTGTATCCAGCGCGATACAGCGCGTCCCTGTGGGTCTGCATGCAGAGCATGCGAGCGAGTCTGTGGCAGAGTGTTCTCAGTTTCTCGCGAACACAGAACCGGGCCGCCCCAATAATATATCGGCCGCCCAGGTAAAATCTGTGTGGGATTTGATGTTCACTAGACAAGCCACAATATGCCATGCGTTGCTTAGTGCTGTTGTTGCTGTTGCTCTTAATTTCGCGGGTAGATTGCGTCATCAAACATGCATTATCGCGATAGTGCAATAGAATTAGAATCTCTATCGTAGGCCAATTTTGTATCGTTTATATCGCCCATTACTATGTAACGCGTATGCGTAGCGCAAGCTCTGTGATTGGTCGGCTTGTAGCGCTGACGAGTGTGGGCGGAGTTGAGAGCTGCGCGCCCGATGTAGCGAGTGTTTACAAGTGTGGAGTCCCGTGAAGGAGCTCCGGATGGAGACTGTTGTTTTGTGTTTACCTCATGATTAAAGCTGTTGCACGTCCGCTGGTTCCCGCCTCAAAATGAGCGAATTTGAGCCACTTGTACATTAAGAAAGTGTTCAGAAAAAACAAAACACCAGCGAAGAAACTCGACACAGAGGAACATAAACACCTACTGCCAGCTAGTGTTTCGGAAGTGTATTGCAGAGAAACAGAAACAGCGCGCAGAAGTATAAATGCATGGCTACGCGCGAGGCTTGCACCGTGGGTCACACCAATCACTTGACGCAGAAGTATAAACCAGGCTTAAGGAGGGGTTTGGGAACGTTCGCTGAACGATTCATACGGGAGTCACTGGGATAATTAGGTAAAAATAAACGCATATTATAAGACAATGAAAGTGTGTTTTGACCTTGCACGCATATTAGCATGTTGTTGGAGACCCCTAAAACCAAAATACTACCTTTTTTATTGCAAAATAGGAGCTCTTTAAAATGGCAGTGAACATGTTTCACCTTGATATTCACTAGCTGCTAATATGATGATTTCACTGTTTAGAATTTGCAAAGGATATTTTTGTGAAATGATATTCTTAAGGAGAAAGTCAATGTGCGAATATAAAGCCAACTTTACACCAATAACATTTTTTGCTAGACTCCTTTGTTTATATTCAGTAATTTCACTTGTTTGGTAATAAAAAAAAAGTTGTCTTTAAAATGAAATCACGGAACATAAACACAGAAGGCTGAGAAAAAGCTCATTGTAGAAGAAAATATCAGAGGCTTTTGCATCTTAATTCTTTAAACACTAAAATCCAGCATTATACATTTTAATATAGTATGGTTTAAGTTTTATAAAATAGGTTAAAAGCAGCTTCTACAGCAATTGCACCAAATATAAACCAGCCAAGTAAATGTTTTAATCTGTTTTGTTGTTAACAAGAAACAACCCCTGCACAGCATTACTGCCATTATTCAGATGCTTTCACAAACACGCTCGTAAATACACAACACGCTAGTAAATGATATCCATATTATGCTCTCAGATATCTGATGTACACCAAACAACAACGTTTTAATTGAAATACAACTCGACTCATTGTCGATTTCTGCCATACAGCCGTTTTATTTATCTTTCAGCACAAACTTATCAAGCTAACATGCTAACGGTGGCGCATTTACTCACAAACATCCAAACGCGCCAACAATTACACCTTAATCGCACTTAAAGATGATAAATTAGAGTTCTTTGAATAATTTCGGCCCACGTAAGTTTAACACAGCTTTTATAAATGTATGTTTTCAGCGGATTTCGATTGTAAACAGATGAAGAGATCAAAACTAAACTCAGCACTGACAAATACGCTCGCGGACTATTAAAGACAGCCTCCAAACGTGAATCTAACATGTTATTACACACATATTTGCTCGTGTTTTGCTCCTAGAGTGACGCATTTTAAGTTTGTTTGTTCATGTTTTGGTTTGTTTTGCTCACCTCAGTTAGTCCGGCCTGCAGCTGCGCACTAACGACGCGCCGATCAACATCCGGGTCTCGTCCCTCTCTCACACTCACTCGGTTATCTTTTGTGGAAATGTTCCCCAAAGTCAAAATGTCAGCAATTAGTGTCACTATTGTTGCGTGGATGTGGTAAGCAAGACGCACTAACACTTAATATCTCACAATCCCTAAAAATGCTTGACTGCTTAAGTATTAATCTCTTTTATTAACGATGTGTAATGTGATTGTCAGTCTACGGTAATGTCTTGTTAGTAGCACTGCTGTGCATTGACCACTAGAGAGCGCTGTGACTTCGTCTGATAGTAAAAGTGTTTCCTCTATTTACATGTATCATTTAAATATTATATTTTGGACTGGTGATACAAAATCCAAGGAGGAAATTGCCTGATTTAACAAATTAAACTTGCCTAAAATGTCAAATAAAAATAAAATGGAAAGAAAATAACACAAATCATGTCATTTCAGTTCCAGATAGACATGGCAGGCCCGGGTGGTTGGGAAGACCCAGCCCTCACTAACAAAGATCCAGAATTTGTCCCATACATAGCTCATTTGTCCTATTTTGAATAAATAGGACATAAATAGTGAAAATAAACCATCGAAAAAGGCTATAAGAGTGCTCTGTTGGCTGTCACTTCAGTGTGACTTCAGCTAATCAGTTTTGGTCAATGCTAACAAATATTTTTGATGAATCCAACATCCAGCTGTGCAAGAAAACATACAATATGACGTAAGAGAAGTCATCTTTCACTACTGTATTGTTTTTAAATAGAGAAAACATTTGACAAGTAACTTTTATTTTAAATATTGAACCTTATTCTTGAAACAAAAAATTGTGAAAAAAATGGTGTGAAGCACCAAACGCGGACCATTTTAACATTGATTTAAATACTATTTTGGCTATTGTTGTTATTCATTAATTTTCAAATGTACTTTTTTACAAGAGAGGCTAGAAAAATTGTAAGTTACCTCTACATTATTATTATTATTTTATGTTGCTGTTTTAATAATTTTTTTTATTTAAACGGGCAATTTCTGACTGAGGAAAGATGAATTTGATGGCCAGTTTCACCGGCATGGACCATGCCACACTTTGGCCCAATCCCAATTCTACCCCATATGCTGCGTTCACACCAGACGCGGAAGAAAGCATGAGTGATTTACATGTTAAGTCAATGCAAAGACACGAATAGACATCCTGCGGCGCAATACACACGAATGAGATGACGCAATTCTTGTGAATGAAGCAGCACAAGTTGAGCGAAAAAAATCTGAACTATAGCAGACATTCGTACTGCGTTAACCAATCAGGGGCTTTCTCTTGTAGGGGCATGCTTATGACGTAGCGCCTGTTGTTGGTGTCCTGGGGGAAATCCTCCTGCCAACACTGGACAACAGTTGATCAAACTGGGCTCGGCTCAGTCGGAAGCACCACTGAAAGCTTCCATCATTCAGCCCTGGTGAAAAATCCAGCTTAAACCAGCCTAAGCTGGTTGGCTGGTTTTAGCTGGTCGACCAGCCTGGTTTTAGAGGGGTTTTGGCCATTTCCAGCCTGGTCTTAGCTGGTCAGGCTGGAAAATGACCAGCTTAAACCAACTAAAACCAGCTAGGCCAGCCTGGTTTAAGCTGGACATAGCTGGTTTTGGCTGGTCAAGCTGGTTTTAGCTGGTCAACTCCAAGCATGACCAGCTAAGACCAGGTTGGAAATGCCTGAAAACCAGCCTAGAAATGGCCAAAGCTCCTCTAAAACCAGGCTGGTTGACCAGCTAAAATCAGCCAACCATCTTAGGCTGGTTTAGACTGGATTTTTCAGCAGAGAGGTTAAGTTTCTCACAGCTGGGTGCACCTCTGAAAGGATCTAGTGGACTTAGACATGGATCCAAATGGATTGAAGCTGTTTTTCAGCCTTCATAAAGCACTGAAGTAATTCACCGGATCAAAACCAGTTCGAACCAGGCTTTGGAATGTGAGTGCAAATGGCTCTACTCGCTCCAGGGCTTCTAACAGTAGGATGACAGGGTAGCAAGTCACCAACTCTCTTCACCCCCAACTATCCTAGCCTAGGTTGGACAGATGCGGCCACAATTTCGGTTAATCGTTAACCAACTAGACAAAGACGCCCTTCAAATTCTCTTCATCACGAGACTTTTGAATGACCATCACGTGACGGCCATGCGTTCGACCACGAGATGGACAGAATTCAGAGACAAAAGAAATGAAGGAGACTTAAGGAAAACGATTCGTATAGATGTTATAACCAAGGCAAAATTTTATATTTTGAATGACATTTATAAGTATTGATGTGTTGTGTTTATTCCAACCAACCAGGTTCATAATGTGTGATTTTTACCCTTAAAACGGGCTAAAATGATCTGTATGTGTTTGAAATGCTTCGTGCTTAGTGTTAAACTGAACCCCTCTTTATTTGCAATACTTTGCTGTAAATGAGAATTTTGTGATACGAACCATATTCGTCTTGTAACATTTGATGTCAGATAGTTACAATCTTACCAGAGATTTTATCACGTTAAGTCTCTTGCAGTGGGTTAATGATTAAACCTGATTACACTGGTACGGGGCGTGGCCCCGCCCTTCATCTTGCCGTTCATTGGACGACAGTGTCATGAGGGATGGCTCAGAGCCAGCCGTATAAAACATCCTCGCAGCACTGACCATGCGCGCAGCCTTTTAGCATTAGCTGGCAGACGCCCGCTGATGCTTCTCCGCCCCTAATCGCCACCACGCGGTAAGGCCAACATCACAAACTCTTCCTCCAAAACCTGTTAAGTTTCGCAACCGCTGAAGCTTCCGCGAACTGACTCTCCCCGGAGTCTGTACCCCGGTTACCCACGGCAACCAGCTACACTCACGCTGAGTGAGCCCCAGCGACGTCACAGAGAAGCTACGCTTATGCGCCACGTGGTTCTTCAAACCAACCCGAAGACTTACAGACTCGCAAGTAACACGAATAACTGTTGCCTCTATCTGATCTGGTGCATATGCTTTTAAGCAGTTAAAGATAAGTCAATTCTCTGCTTTTGTGGTTTCTCAGGTGATTCTAGGATCTAGTACGAAATAGATCGGCTGGACTGTTTGTTCAATTCATTTTGCATCCTCTGAACTGCCTGTGTGTGTGTGTGTGAACGTGTGTGTGCATTTATTTGTTTGTTTGTTTATTTGTTGTTTTGATTACTACGTAGTTAGCCTCATGTATCGTAGCGTAGCGCAATAAATCTTTGTTCTCCTTTAAAGAACTGTGTTCTCGTTTATGTGCTTTGTAAGTCTTTGCCTCACGCTGTAGATCGTGTTACCTTGCTAAAATTTAACCCTATTCTGTGTTATGTTATTACTGGTGGCCACGGAAATAATATAGACGAGAATTAATAAATGGGATGTCTCTATTTGCGGGACATACACAGTTTGAATCTTTGATCTGATTCAATCCGACTCAATTGAGTCAAATCAATGATTCGAATCTTCAGGATCCGAGTCATTGATCTGAGCTAATAATTCCTAAATCGAGCTTTTAACGTAGATTGATTTCTTACAGCACATAAACAGTTATTTTGTCAATAAAATCCATGGTAGCCATTTAGCAATGGAGCTAGAGTCACCGGGCAGACAGCAGCCCTGCCCATGATGCAAATCCACGTCTATTGCTCAGTGAATTTGATGCGAATGAAGCGAATAAACGCAAAATGTTTACGTGTCTATTTACGCATGAATAGCGCGCTTTATCCTCGCATACCGCGTTTGGTGTGAACACAGCATTAGCCCTTCCCCTTACCCCTCATTTTGCCCATTCCTGTGAAGGGGTAGGAGTGTCCCAATTCTCTTTAGCTTGAAGGCGTAGGGCTAAGGGGAAGATCCTTTGGAGTCGGTCCGTTTATTTGTCTTTTTTTATCACCCAAAAATGTTAAACCAACTACCTCTGAGACAAAAAGTACACACTAACTAAACTTAACAAAATAACAGGAATAAAAATACTAAATCTACCCCTACCTCCCTATAAAAAACAGGAGAAAATATTTACAGAAAGAAAAGTGTCGTGTCCAACCCCTACTGCCTCTTACCGTGTACTGTATCAAACCTACTCCGAGTTTTTCCTCATCTGTTAACATTAAAGTAATCTGATCCTTCTTGACATTGTTGCTGAAATGATTTTCAACCGCAATTACCTGCTCATTAGCAGTGGTGTAAAGCAACAGAATTACAAATACTCAAACTACTGTAATTGAGTAGTTTTTCTCAGAAATTGTAATTTACTAAGTAGTTTTAAAAATGTATTTACTTTCCCTCGAGTACATTTTAGTGCTGTATCTGTACTTTTACTCCACTACTTTCCTTTAACTTGCAGTCACTACTTTATTTTTTCCTGTCTATGGGGATTGGCTGAGTAGTCTTGTGATTCCTGTCCAATCAAATCACACATAGAAGGTAAATCGCATCATTATGAACTACCTCAAGACATGGGCGAATTATAATTGCAGCAAACTGTTTGGAAGCATTACAAGAGTCCAATAAGATGTCCAAAATCTTTACACACATTGACCCAGAGACTGTTTAAATGCATGTCACTGATAAGCAGACTGTATAATGACTGACATGGTCATTAACACCCAGCAGGCACAAGACGTCAACATGACATCAGATTGACGTTGTAGCCCAACATCATGGGGACATTGCATTTTGTTTGGAAATGAATATCGGGTTGACGTCAATGTCCAACATCCAACCTAAAAATCGACATCTAATGATTTTACAGTTTGACATTGTGTGGACATTACCACCATGACGTCAGATGTTGGATTTTGGTTGCCATGCTTGAATAAATGTGAATATTTGACATCAATATGACATTGGTTTAAGATGTTGGGTCAAATTTTGGATTTTGGTCACTTAATAGCCCTTTATATCACCCTGCAGCCCAAAACCGGTTACTCACTGAAGCTAAGCAGGGCTGAGCCTGGTCAGTGTCTGGATGGGAGACCACATGGGAAAACTAGGTTGCTGTTGGAAGTGGTGTTAGAGAGGCCAGCAGGGGGCGCTCAACCTGTGGTCTGTGTGAGTCCTAATGCCCCAGTAAAAGTGAAGGGGACACTACACTGTCAGTGGGTGTCGTCTTTCGAATGAGATGTTAAACCGAGGTCCTGACTCTCTGTGGTCATTAAAAACCCCATGGCACTTCTCGTAAAGAGTAGGGGTGTAACCCCGGTGTTCTGGCCAATGTCCCTCAATCGGCACTTACCCAATCATCCCCATCACCGAATTGACTATCACTGTCTCTTCATTTCACCAATAGCTGGTGTGTTGTGAGTGCACTGGTGCCATTGTCCTGTGGCTGCCATCGCATCCAAGTGGATGCTACACACTGGTGGTGGGGTGGAGAGACTCCCCTCATAATTGTGAAGCGCTTTGGGTGGATGCCATACACAATGAATGCGCTATACTGTATAAATATACATTACTTTCCAACACAACCTAAAAATCAACGTAATTTGACATCAAAATAACGTTGTGCTTAGACGCTGGCTAGACATTGAATTTTGGTCACCTGTTGTCACGATCTAAATCTAACCTAATATTAACACACGTATATATATAAATCCTGCACTAAGTGCATATCCATTCAATTCATGCATTAAAGTGACAATATATAGGCTACATATTAGCAGTGGTGAAGAGAGCACTGAACAAATTACACTCAGAGGACCATTACTTGCCCAAAAATGTAGTACAAGTAAAAGTATGTTGTAAATATTACGCAGAGTAAAAGCAGCCCTTTGATAAAAAAAAAAAAAAAAATATATATATAATGCTGCATTCACACCAGCCGCGGAAGCATCATCAAGCGCGAGTGAATTACATGTTAAGTCAATGCAAACGCGCTTATAGACATCCTGCGGCACGATATGCATGAATGGCGCAGCGCGGATGGCGAAATACGCACAAATGTTATGGCGCGAATTGAGTGTTTGACGCGCTTAACACGCAATTCGCTCGAGTTCAAAAATCTGAATTTCTGCGGACATTCGCGCCGCGTTAACCAATCAGGAGCTTGCTCTTGTGGGGGCATGATTGAGATGTAGCACCTGTTGTTGGTGTCCTGGGGGAAAACTAGTGGTGGGCAAAGCGAGGCTTCATGAAACACTCGAAGCAAATGTATCGAAGCTTCGAAACTTTTCAAAACCCCACTCTACCGTGACACCTATTGGTCATTTTTTATGCTATGCACTGGAACAGCTTCAGCTGTTTGTAGGAACAAACCTTCAAGTGATTTAGTGGGGCGGTTAGGGTTGCTGACTACCATGCGGGGATAGTGGGTTCGAATCCAGGCTGATACATTTGTTTTGAAATGCTTAATATCAGTTTGAATTGCTCTGTTCTTGTATCGTTCTGTTTCAACATTGGTCTGGCGTCCGAATAAACACTTTGTGAATAAATAGGTCTTGTTTTAGTCATAAAACAGGGTTGTTGCTAGATCAGAAACGGTTGTGGCCATACATTTACAATATCATTCATTAAATTTCCCATTTATTGTATTTTATTAATGTCTACCCAAAACCTAAACCCAATCATCACAGTGCTGTAAAAATATTAATTGTTTTACAGGGTTACAAAAATGGTGCCTAATTGATGGCGTATCAGCAGCTGTATTCTATCTGGACTACACCATAAAACAGTAACATGATTAAAATACATAAATTCATGATTTCAGAGTGTTTTTGCTTCAAATGACTTTTGGGTTTGAATCCGGATTTGTACAACACATGCACACATACGGTCCACTAGGCCATACGACACCGATCTTATTTCTGGCCCTGTCAGGCAAATGCAGATTCGCCAGGTCTCCATACGCTTCTGAACTGATCAATGCTTTGGATCGCTTTAGTCACGTGACCAGATGTTTCGAAACACTTTAGTCACATGACCTGGGTGTTTCGGATCATGCTTCGTTGCAGTGTTTCGAAACACTTGCGCTTTGGGATCTCGACATCAGTTTCACATCAGCCATCCCTAGGGAAATCCTCTAGCCGACACCAGTTCATCAAACTGGGCTCGGCTCAGTCAGAAGCACCGCTGAAAGCCTCAGTCATCCAGGTTAAGTTTCTGGAGGAGTTTAGGAGCTCACAGAGCTGGGTGCACCTCTGAAAGTATCTAGTGGACTCAGACATTGCTCCAAACGCATCAACACGGTTTTTTTTTTTTTAGCCTTCATAAAAGCACATAAACTGTTATTTTATCAATAAAATCCATGTTAGCAACAAAGCTATTCACCGGGCAGACAGAAGCCTTGCCCATGACGCAAATCTGCATCTGTTCTGAAGCGGAGTTTGATGCGTGAATGACGAGTAAACTCAAATGTTCACGAGTCTCTTTACGCATGAATAGTGCAATTTATCCCTTTGTTCCGCATCTGGTGTGAACGCAGCATTACACGGTGAATGGCTGCTGCGTTTACATGCAATTTGTGAAAAACTTAACATTCTGTAGTGCATTTAGTTAAAGCCATTTGGTGATCATAGTATACATCTCAGTTACATGCAGTCGGAACAGTCTCTGCATGTAAAGATTTTGCACATTGACACTAAAATGCAGCAAACTGCTTGGAATTAATTTTATTAAAAAAAAATAATAATAAATAAAGTTAGTACTATTACAGCACCAAGTGTACTCAAGGGAAAGTCAAGTACACTTGCTACTTCGTGAATTACAATTTCTGAGAACTGCTCAGTTACAGTAGTTTGCATTGTTTTACAGTGGTGTGACGTTACAAATACTCATTTAACAGAGAAAAATAAATAAATAAAATTCCCAGGATGAATAATAATAAAATCTACCTCAGTTCAAATAGGTTTCATTTGTAGCGGCTGATTGTTTAATCAAAGTTTTCCCTTGCATGTTCTTGCATCCATCTTTCCCATTACCCAGATGATAAACAAAGTTACCTTGATTAAATATAGCTGCAAGCAAGATTAGTGTACACTTTTGGATAACAAACCCAACATGACAGCTGCTCGAGTTAAGGGAATTTATTTCTGGAAAAACACACTGAAGCACAATCATGGACAGGCGGATGTGTACGTGGTCTCAAATTTATCATCTGAAAGAAAGGGGGTGGGGGAAGAAATATAACTTAGCATGATTGCCCTCTACAAGAAATTCAGATCAAGAGGCACAAGTCAACAGCAAAAGCATACTTCTCTGGTAATAATCATAAATATAGATGACCGCTGGCTTGAGATTCTGCACTGCAACAACCTGTGTCAGCTGTATACTGAAGGTCACTGGAACACCTTTGGGAACCTGCAGACAGAAGCAAGAGTATTGGGTCACCATCCATCCATCGTTTAGTATAGACTGCTCCAGTGCAAACAATTAACTGAGGGATATAGTCAGGCCATAAAAGTCAAAGTTGAACTCATTTTGGAAGGACGAAAAAAAAATAAATAAATAAAAAGTCAGGAAAGTGGGTGAGGCCAGCCTTGCTTAGGTGGGAGTGTTAGGTGGTAAAAAGGAAGGGTTTGCATGAAAATTGGGGGGGGGGGGTAATTCAGTAATTCTGGGCACTACAGCGGCAACAGTCACTGTCTCTCCCCTGCATCTGTTCAAGTTTACATGGATATCAGTAATGGAATTATTTTCCTCAATGTGATTAAGGCATATACGAGTTGCTTTTTTAATGTTCCTTTCATGGTCCAGTTTTACATGCTTTGACTGCAATTGCATGATACTCCGGAGGAAATGTGGATGGCGTGGCAATTGCGTTAATCGAATTGTGCTAAAGTTGAGAAATTAAGAGTGAGACTCACGGTTACAAACGATTTTGGTTGTAATGTCAGGTGACCAAAATTAATTGTCAAGCTAGCATGTAAAGACAACGTTATTTTGATGTCCAATAATGATGTCAAATGAGGTTGATTTTAGGTTGTTAGAAAGGAGACTAAAATCCAGCGTCGAGCCAACATCTTAAACCAGGGGTGTCCAAACTCGGTCCTGGAGGGCCGGTGTCCTGCAGAGTTTAGTTCCGACTTGCTTCAACACACCTGCCAGGAAGTTTCTAGTATCTAGTAAAAGCTTGATTAGCTGGTTCAGGTGTGTTTGATTAGGGTTGGAGCTAAACGCTCCAGGACACCGGCCCTCCAGGACAGAGTTTGGACACACCAGTCTTAAACCAACATCATACATGACGTCAAATACTCACATTTATTCATCAGGTATGGCAACCAAAAGCCCAACGTCTGATAGATGTCATAGGGGTAACGTTCACAATGTCAAGCTGTAACCTCATTAGACATTGATATTTGGTTGGACACTGGATATTGATGTTGGCTTGACGTCGAGTTCTGAAGTAAACCCGATTTTTCATTTCCAAACAAAATGCAAAGTCCCCGTGACGTTAGGGTTCAACGTCATTCAGACGTCATGTTGACTTCCTGTCCCTGCTGGGTGTTTAAGGCCATTTCGGTCATCATACAGTAAACATCCGTCATCTTCTCATCAGTGACATGATCTAAACAGTCTGTGGGTCAATCCACTTACAGATTTTGAACATCATGGACACTTTATAATTGCAGCAAACTGTTTGGAAGTATTAGGTGCACACGTCTTGAGGTAGTTCATTATGATGCAACTTACCATCTACGGTATGTGCAATTTGATTGGACCGAAATCTCAGGACTGATTTTGCTAATCCCCATGGACAAGAAAAATAAAGTAGTGACTGAAGGTTGTAGAGTAAAAGTACAGATACTGCACTAAAAATGTGCTCAAGAAAGTGTAAATGAAATTTAAAAAAAAAAAACAAGACACCACATTTAACTACAATTGTTGAGAAAAACTACTCGCGGTAATTTGAGTATTTGTAATTAGTTACTTTACACCATTGAATCTAAATAAACTTTACAAAATTTCTTGGTACATGCAGAGAATATCGTCAAATAGCTATGTAGACTATAGTCACAAAATGCAGCGAATCTAATTTGCACGGAAAATCCTACACGACACTAAGAGTTTAAGGGGTTTACATTTACATTATTTTGAATGAGATGCAATTTCATTAGAGCGATCGTTTAAACCAAGTCTCTCTAGAAGACAAGTTATACTCCCTGGTACAGACATCCATGCTTGAATTTACACAATGATCTAATCATGACACGGCTTAAATTCTCAAACCGGAAAACACGAATTTGCTCAAATGCAAAACGGTTTTAACTTTAGTGAAATGTCCATAGTGTTTAGCAAAATGGGACACGTGGTCACCTTAGAATTATAAGGTTCTATCTGACACTGTCAAAATTGAGTCAGACATTCTTATAATAATAAAAAAAAAAAAAAAAAAAAAAAAAAAAAGTTAGTTTGCTATAAAATGAAAAAACTTTGAAGCTTAATATCTCAAAATCATTCAGAACGCAGATAGAACCTTAATTCCAAGGTGACATTTTGACTGTCAACATCTCAAGTGTTTTTGGACCCTACAAAACACAAGCTACTGTCAGTTGTTAAAATAAGGTTTCAAAGTCCTTCATCTCAAATTTAAGGTGGCAACTTCAATAGAAACTCAGTTCTCACCTCTTGTAGATAGACAAGGACATGATCACCATTAGAATCAACCCTCTGCACTAATGGAACAAAATTAGGTGGGGATCCAAGCTGTGAAGAAAAACCAACACTTTCAGCAAGCAGGTTCAAAAAAAAGAACAAAGTCACCCTCAAATTATACCAACCAGTGAGGTGTCTGCAGTGAATCCTGACAACACCTTGATGTCAACCAGAACCATGTTAGTAGTTGGCTTTTGACCAGTGTATCTAGGGGAGAAGGGGAGAGAAAAAAAAAAAAAAAAAAAAAAATTCTCAAAGTGGCATTTTAGATCTGACGATTGGAACTACTAACAAGGTTATTTACATTGAAGCAAACCACAAGCAATATCAGCATCTAATATGTAAAATGCAGTGTAGGATCCAAGTTCACAAAAGGAAAAGCTATGAATTGAGCTAAGAGTTTCTAAAGGGAAGACCTGTAAAGGCACATACTAAATCTGAAAGCATAATTAAATCGCTGAGGAGCAACTAAAGAAATTTGTGGTCGACATTCAAACTAAAAATCTTGTAAATTTAGTCAGATGATCATTCATGTGACCTCAAGCCAATACTTTTTAGTGTTTAGCTTCATCCTAGATGAAGCTCGATTCAGATTTGGGGGTTGGCAAGAACTATCATCGTGACAGCAGTGCAATGCAAAAATTAAGATAAGTGTAGAGGTGTGTGTGTGGTGGTTTTAATATTTGGCTAGCCATTTGGCTAGTCATGTCATAGTACAGAAACCTAGGCACTTCAGCAACACCATTGTCCACTTTGTAAAGTGCATCAGCAGCGGCATCATGCATTTAGTGCAGCAACCACAAAATTAATTGTGTAAAGACAACTTTGTAAATTGCCATGCAAATCAGTTTGTAGGATCAGAGTTTTACATAGAATTGAGCAGCCTTAAAATCACAAGCAGTTCTTACTTGACAGTTAAAGTCAACATCAGATTGACTGGTGCAGCCTGGCAGTCTCCAGTCACCTTCGCAACAACACTCAGCGTTTTGGCAACCATAACAGGAGTCGGGATGTTGTAGAAACAAGCAACCTGAGTTCGAAACAAGGCAATGAACCATCATCGAGCAAAAACAAACAGAAATGGGTGAACATACAAACCTGCACAGAAGCACAGGCAGATCCTCTTGCTACAACACTATATGTGCCAGGAAAGTTGTTCAGTGAATTTCTCTGATACAGCAAGCGGTTGTTGGGAGTCACAGCAAAGTTAAAAACGTCTCCTGCTGGCACTGAGGACTGAACTGTAACTGTGCTGGAGCCTCCAGGGCTGAACGCTTGAGCAGCATACAGAGCCAAGGCTTGAAGAGCCACCACTGTGTCCTAAGAGTTAATGAAAAACAAATGAGTTTTGGAACTTGGAATGAATCAAATTTGCTCAACACTTGTCACCAAACCGCAATTATACTGCAAGTTGTTCGGTTCACTATTACGTAAAAGATCAAATCAATTTCAGTACGCGCTACATATGGTACCTTCGGATTATGCACTTTTGTTAAATGTTAGCAACACACTGTGACTGATTTATGCTAGCTGAAGTCACCTGAGTGGAGGTGAAACCACCATAGGGATTTTGCTGGGCTACGAGCCAGTTGACAATGCGGTTAGCATAGCCCAGATTAGCAGTTGTCACAGGCTGTACAGTGAGAACCGCTAGCAGCACATATGCACTGATCTCCACTGCCAGAGTATCCCCAGATGTAGTCTGAGACCAGTGGAGTGTAGTACCTAAACAGAGGGGCAGGGGGGGGGGGGTTTATACTGTTCACAATTTGTAAACCCATCCAAGTTAAGCAAATTGATGGCTAATATTTACCTTCAGAAATGGCAATGTTTTTCAAGGAATTTAAAAGCTGTGTGCGAGTGTTGGTCTCTCCAGCCAGACTGAAGGTGTAGGCAAGCAGAGCAGTGACATAAGTGTTTCCCAGATTCCCAACAAGAGGCCTCAAAAATGACAAAGCCTTAGTAATGACAGGATCCTGAAAGAAGAGCCAACTTCATGCGAAGTACTACAAAACTGACCAATACTAGTAAATTAAATGCATCAAATTGTACTTCAGACAGACAGAGAATGAATAAAATAAGTTCTTGTATAAGCAATATTTTTACCGTGACAGGGACTCCTATTTCAAGCAGTGATGCAACGATGTAGCCAGTCATGGTCACATTATCACCAACTCCACCCTAACACACAACAGCATCATAAACACCTTCAAGATCAGTCTCAGCTTAGCAATAGCAGGTTTGAAGAAATGTCTCATACCTTTATGTCATTGTGGTACAGAGTGCCCTGCTGCATGAAACAGCCATTAGAACCCTGCGTGCTAATCAACCAGTCCTTTGCACTCTGAAGGACATTGGGATCTATGTAGGTGAAGTTCCTTGCTAGGCCAAAAGTCCTCATGACAAAGGCAGTCAACCTGGATACAGAGCAAGTTCAGTTACACAAATCATAAAATCAAGAATTGAACTTCAGGACACGCACCATGTATTGGATGGATCATAACCGAAAGTGCTGAATGAACCATCACTGTGCCTGTAGTTCAGCTCTCCTTGATAACCTGTTCCAGTCAAACAAATTAAGAGAAAGAGCTCTAAAGCCCACCAAGCAGTATGACTGAGGAAGCCTAAACCAGCAGTGCCCAAGTTTAGCCCTGGAGGGCCAGTGTCCTGCAGAGGGTAGCTCGAGCCCCAATTTAACACAAGTACTCAAACAAGCTCCGAAGTCATACTAGCAATGTTTTGGTGTTTTAGTTGGATCTAAACTCCACAAGACACCAGCCCTCCAGAACAGAGTTTGCCCTCCCCTGGTCTAAATACTGAGATTTTAAAATCATACCACTCTGAAGATAACTCATGGCAGTGTCTTGGATGGCTGGGGTGAGCTGTGCAGTTACAGTCAGATACCGTAGGATGTAAATATTGGGAGCAAGAATGATCATATTCTGTTCTCCACAGCCAGAAGGCATCTGTAGCAAACTGGCCAGATTCGTCAGTGCACGACCCATTATGTCCCCTATGAGGGAGGTAAAAAATAAATAAATAAAGGTCATTAACCTCATTTCAGGATCAACTTACTCGTATAAATAACATGCAAGCTGTTGAAAGGTGTAGTTGGTTTGGTCACAAAATCAGTTGAAGCAGACATGTGAACGACATGTAACTTCATGGTTTAAAGTATTTTTGGATCAGCTCTTTTCCCCCCAATTGAGCACATTCTTGTAAGTATTGTAACTGCCTAATTGACCTTTTGGTGCATCGATTACTCAGGCAAACAGATTTGTCAGATTGAATTACTCTACCCCCCCCAAAAAAAAGGGAAATTCCTTTGACCAGAGTTAATTCTTGACATCTAGCAAGAGGGGGAAAGAAGAGAATGAATAAATAGCTCAAGCAGTTTAAAGAGTGCAAGAACTCAAGGAGTAATAGGTTCTGGATACACAAACAGGGAAGACTAGTAGTGATTGCTACTCAGGCATGCAGTGCAGCCCTATGGTGTTGTGGTCTTCAAGGAAACCCTTACCAATGACTGATACAGAGCATCTGGCTGATCCCTGGATGACATTTTTTGGAAGCGTGATCTTCACATTCTCTGAAAGCATGCTTCCTGTAAACCAAACAACTGATCAGCAGACAGCTTTAGGATCTCTTCAAGCAATTTAGAATAAATTCTGAAGCTGAACAAACCCTTTGGACAGAGTAACCAACTTCGTGTGAAGGTCCTTTCTACTCCTTCAGCCTAGAAGAACAAGGAATCGGTATTAAAAAAAGACCATGAGCTACATTTTCAAACTTCAGACAGAGAGACAGAGAGACAGAGAGACAGAGAGAGAGAGAGAGAGAGAGAGAGAGAGAAAAAAAAAAAAAAAAAAAAAAAAAAAAAAAAGTTACTAACCAGAACCAGCAGACTTCGAGTGACTATGTCAATGCGCCCTCTTGATGGTACAGTTACAACCTGATCGCCACACAATTCCGGAGATGGACTGGCCTCAGCACTAATGGTCACGTTTACACTTCCTACACATTTCAGCAATCAATTGAAGACCCTCACATGCATACAATATATTAATATAAAAAAAAAAATAATAAAACCCAAACCAATAACAGAAGCAGTTAAAGCCCATTTGACGGTCTTTCTCCAATTGGTAGAGAGAGGGGATGAAGTCAGATCATTAAGGGGATTTAGAGTGAAGTTGGTGGATGGTGTTGGAGTCACTTGAATCTACAATGAATAAAAAGCATTAGTGGACATTGAGTGGAGACATGATATGTGGTTCCATTAACAAGTGAACCCAGACCTTGAGGCATTGCATCAGATAGTTGAAGACTGTGGCCACTAGCTCAAAAGCCTCTCCACGGATTATGGAGTAAGGCAGGGTGAGCTCTAGGAAGAAGGGCTGGAAGGAAGTCAGCAGAACTGGTGGAGCCAGACCAAAACCATTGGAGGACAGACAAAAGGCCTCAGTGTCCCATGTGGTGATCGTATCAGGAACTGTGAGTGGAACTGATGTGAACCCAGAGTCCCTGTGTAAAGTGGGAGGAAGAAAATAAATTCTTATTTATTAAAAAAAAAAAAAAAAAAAAAAAAAAAAAAAAAAAAAAACACAAAAACCAGCAATAGGTTCACTAACCCCACAAGAGCAAGTTGCCAGATCCATGTTTCTGGAAAGTAAGTCCTGATGGTCACATCAACAGTGGAACCTCCAGTTCCTCCCATTTCTGCCATTGCTAAAGGAGCTGGAGCCTTTCCAGCCAAAGCAAAAACGGTGTCCCGAAATGGAAATACTAAAAGAAAAAGCTCTTTAAACTTTAGTAAAAGGAAAAATAGCAAACCTTTAAAAAAAAAAAATCCTTTTTTTAAGTCACTCTTTTAGGGGTTGCAGTTAGCAATAAAGTTACTTTAAGCAAACAGACATACCCCCCTGGAAGTTGCGATAGTAAAGCAGGTCTTTGAACTTCAGGCACTGAGGCTCTCGAACCGGCAGATTTGTTGCAATCTTTATCCCCACACTCTGTGATGTAAATAAATAAAATAAATAAAGACAATCTCTCACACACACACTCACAACCCTGAAAGTTTACCTTAAAGGTGTTATAAGCTTGATCTGTTGGAACAGCTCGACGGGGTCGAACATTTAGGCAATCTTGTTGATCTTCAGTACCGTATGGATAATCATATAGTGATTGGAGTGGGAGCATGTTAAACACCTAAAGGGAGGGAAACCAAATGTCTAAGAGGATTTAAACATTAACAAGGATCTACCCAGTAAATGAAAGACATTTGTATTGAGCAGAAAAAATTGTGATGGAAACTTTGTGGTACCGCAGATCACTTAACTAAGACTGGGGTAATAAATTGTGTTTGATGCCAGACAAAATCAATAAAATAAACTAAATGCATATAGCACCATCGGTTGAATGAATCCAATCTCAGAATCTACTCCGAAGAGAAAATAAATTAGATAGATCGTATAACAAATCAGTTACCGCCTCTGTGCTCAGACGTCCTTCTGACTTCATGATCAGGACACTCTGATCTATAGCACTGAGGCCACACAGAGATCCTGCTTGAGCAGAGACTGTCAAAATATTTCCCTCACCAGGAACAGCTGTAGCAGGAGAGAACTGCAGAGAAACCTGCAACAAAAAAAGCTCAATGAAAGGCAAGTCACATTCCTCACAAGACACCTAGGATTTACAGATACCTGATTTGAGAAACACTTCTCAGTGTCAAAAGATGCACTACCAGTCACTACGGTCTGACTGGGCAGAACACAGAAGGCCAGAATCTGCACTATTGGAGCCATACTGGCAATAATTGAGAGGTCAAATGACACTGTGCCCTTCGTGAAGGTATCAGAAGCCAGAGCGTGAACAGTTTTAAACCCATGAAGAACGATCACTCCTCTGGACATGACCTGACAACAGACAGCCAGATTAGTACCAAACAAAATGGTCAAACAAAAGAGGAAATGGTCAAATTTACCATATAGATGATGTCAGCACTGTAGTCGCCAGTCTCTCCAACAAATGAATACTTGACAGTCACTGGATAAGTGGTGCCACATTTCAGCGGCTGCTCAAGCGTCACTATAGACATATCACTAAAGCTTGGGTTGTCAGGAGCATCAGTTTGGGAAAGCTGAACCACCTGTGAATCTGTAGTGAAGTACGGTGAATTGTAACTAAAATAAGACTGTGGAGTTGCACTTGCCTGGGGGAAAATATGAGAAGTTAAACATTTCTTGCAAGAGCAAGCAGCATTTGTTCAAAATTAGTGACAAGTCATACCACAAGATTTAGATCAGCTTTAGGAAAACTAGTAGTGTCAAGGGAGAACTTGGCAAATCCGTTCTTGTTTGTAGTCAAATTGAACAGCACTTTGTTGGGCCATATGCTGCTGTCCAGGACATAAACTGCCTTGCTATTGATTAGGTTACCATTGAAATCAGAAGCAGAGACCTGTTTGGGGAAACAAACATTTTAAAAAAAAAAAAAAAAAAAAAAAAAAAAAAAAAAAAAAAAAAAAACCCCAACTAATGGACTCCTGCAACAAGTGATGAATCTCAACTTGCCTTGCCATTCACCGTTGACCCATAATTATAGAACTTTGGGAGATCCACAAATGTGACCTTGCCAACTTCAAATGTAATCGACACCGTTGTGGATTTTGACATGACAACATCTGGAAGGGAAAACAAATATGAAGCCACGAAATAACAGCACTCACTCAAATTAGCCAGTAGTTTACCTGTTCCCTCCTCAGTGATGTTGACATTAACAGCAAAGGAATTTTGCAGGTTATTCTCAAAACTGGTGCCAAAAAACGATGCTGTACTGAGTGTTAGAGAGGCACAGCCAGTGTTGTTTGTCTGGTAATAAAGATTAAAGAGCTGATCAGGCACAAAGATTTAATACCTGGGCTTAATCTCCCCCCCCATTAATACTAGTTCACATGGTGAATTTCAGACAGTTTTGAAATGTTTTCCCCAAGCAGATTGCTGCAAATATTTTAAGATGGTTTGTGCTTCAGTCTGTGTCTAGGGAGTCTTGTCACAGATTTAGAAAGTTGACACCAAAAATGCTTTGTGAAATTAAAGCAAAAACGGTTTAGGACTGACGGCAATTATTTTAAAACCCACAAGTTACACAAACTTATAAATTCAGAGGTTTATAAATGCAGGCCCTGCTCTGTACAGTGATCTTACCTTAGTGGATTTATTCAGACAAATGCTGGTCAATTTAGGATCCTGAATGAAGGTAAGAGGCTGACGGCACACTTGCACCATCACTTGCCCAGGTACAGGCTGCCCAAATGTGTACCTGAGAACCATTAAAGATCAAGAATGGACCATCCACAAGACAACATGCAGCAAGAACACAAAGGCTTCACTCACTTTCCACAAGCCTCAACTTTCAGTCCCACATCTGCAACACTATAAATCTGCAGGGTGTTTACGGTCACATCAAACTTGGGTAAAACTAGACCAGAAAGAGCTGTAAGACCTCAGAAAAGCTGCTGTTGTACATTTAGAGATGATATTAATAGGCGTACCGTATTGTTTCACATCAAAACTCTGGGAGATGATTCGGTCACCAATATAAGCCCTCAGCGTGTACGTCCCAACCTGAGCTTCTGGGATCAAAACATGAGAAAGCTCCAAAATCCAGTTTATGGAGGAAACATTTGTCCACTGATTTATCCGGATATTATGAAAGTCCTAGTGAAAAGGTAAGTTTAGTCAAAATTACTAAGAAAACATCCAGAAGCAGGGTTTTGTCAATAGAAGCAGCAAGCAAGTTCCTACCTCCAACACCACCAGATTGTACTGCAAGACAGAATTAGAATTAAACATGGTCACAGATTTTAAAAGGTTTTGAGAAAAACTACAAAACAGCCTTACCATTTGGTCAAGAGGCACAAGTTTATCACTCATGGTGACGACTCTGAAATTCACTGCAAAAGTGAAAAAAAGCACTTTTACACTGGGCAGTTTAACATGATCAAATTCACTAAATATTAAAGACAATTCATTTAAAATTCTTTATTCCCCCTAACTTTATGGTTTGGGTAAGATGCATTGAAATTGAATATTGGGGAGAAATCTGTTATTTAACGGTGTGCTTTGGTGTGGTAAATGTCAAACTGCACAGGAACGCCCACTACTTTACAACGCGTTGTAGAAAATGTAATTTGTACACAAACAAAAACACCCACTCAGAATTCAAATCTGACATGTGAACTAAATCGCTTTAACAAAATCAAGGAAACTGTAAATAGTCTTCTACTCTCCACAAACCTGGTTGAATTAAATAAGAGATTGAAAGAGGTAAACATGTACCATCAACCGGCACAGAACACACTTTTTCTACTATGGTAGTCAATGGTTACCAGGATAAACACTAAAAATACATGGTTTAAGGAAGCCGTTTTAGAAACACTTGAGGAAAAGTAAATGAGAACCACCTCATCATTAGCAGGTGAACAGTCTTTTCAAGACTTAAGAATCTTATTGGGAGTTCTGCACTAATACTTGTCGGTCACCTGTCTGTCCTGGATTGTAGAGTGGCTTGTCTGTCTGGATGAAGGTCAAAGGCAGGTAAGACCTGAACATCACTTTACGCTCTTCAGTCATTTTGAAGGACTGTCCTTGAATGACCACCCTCACCGTCTGCACCGAATCTCCGTTTACTTGAGGAGCCTGTAGAGAAACATTGTAAAGTGGATATTTCACCCGGAAAACAACATTTCCTTAAGTTAAGATTTGACAACTTTCTTCTGTTGAACAAACAAAGACATTCTGAAAAATGTTTGGAGAAAGCAGCCATAGTAGGAATACACTACAATGGAAGTCAAATGCCTTTTTTGTCAAGTTTAAAAGTTGAAATTTATTTATTTATTTATTTATTTATTTAGGAGCGTGGTGAATAACCCTTTAACACATGGACATTTCTACTTGTTTGGTGCATGTTAAAGAATCACAGACCTTAAAGTTAAAACATCTGTGAAGCTTCCTCTGGGTTGTCTGACGCACAAGTTGAGTTTCTGCGTTTTTGTCATCGATCAGAGAAATGGTCATGGTGAGAATCCCTTTGGGCTTCAGAAGACTAGCACACAGTTTAGCATTAGAGCCGGACTCAATCAATGAAGGAAACGTCACCATGAAGAGCCTGCAGGAAAAGAGACGGTTTGAGTTTGTCAAGGTCTGCTCAACGGAGGATACGTCACTCTAGTTTACTTTCAGAAGCCATCAAGATCAGCTCTAAACATGCATTATTAAAAAGGTCAAGTCTAGAAGCAAAACAGAATACTTTTGTCCACTTTAACCCTGGTCACAGTGAACGAGGGTTACGCTTACATACATATATATACATACACATATACATATATAAAAAAAAAAAAAAAAAAAAAAAAAAAAGCTACAAAGACAAATAAATGGAGTGTCCTTATATAGGGTCACCAGAGGATCCTGGGTGTCATGTTTGGTTCTAGACCCAAGATAAATCTTAATGAAAACTTAGTTTAAAATATTCACATATTAGACTTCTTTCAGATCAGATGTGCAGTAAGACCAGTTCACAAAATACAGCTTTAATACAAATTAAAACAAAATATGTTATTCATTCTCAAAGTTGCATTACATTTATAGCTAAAGAGTCAAAGATTCCCCAAACATTAAATTGGACATTTTCTCATCTGGCAAAGTTTGACTGATCAAAGAGTTAGAGGTCAGTTAATAAAACTCACGGTCCTGAGATCTGTTCATCAGCAGTGACCACTGGCTCTATTGGTCTTGGGGCTTCAACAGGAAGTCTGTCAAAAATCCGGCCATCAACAAAACAGAAGAAAAGGACTAGATTGAACCATTTCCAAACACTGATCTCCATCACAGCCATGATGAGCAATCATCCAAGGTTTTCTCCTTCAGAAACCCTTCACAATGACTACTACAATCCACAAATCACGAACCCAACAGAGCTCCAACAATGCTGGAGGAAGCTCAACACTGCACATTTATAGAGACCACTAACGAGCCACACCTGATTCAGCTCATCTGCAGAGACCGCGGCACCTCACACTGAGAAATCTCATTTTCTTATTTTGTACATGAAACAGTTTTGAATAACACAAATAAGATCAAGTTATCTCTAAAAATTTATGTTTTAAGCCGCGGTCACACTGGACTTTACTCCCCATAGACTTCCATTCATACGCACGCGAATGTGTCAGACCGGAAACGCAGGATCATGCTTCAGATTTCGCAGGTTGCTGCGGTGCAAAGTTCAAGCTTGGTGAACTCTGACCTGCCAAATCGCATCACTTGACTGCGTGAGACCAATCCAGGATCAAAACATGACCTCTCTGAACAGAAATTTAAAACATGGAGCAATCATTTTTTTAAATTTCTAATCATCTTGTTTAATCCGATGCCTTTTCACAGCGACGTACGACAGAATTTCGCAAGCTCAAACTCTAGTGTGACTGCGGCTTTAGTCCGGCCTGCAGCTGCGCACTAACGATGCACCGATCAACATCCGGGTCTCTTCACTTTGTGGAAATGTTCCCCAAAATCAAAAATCCCTACTGAAAAAAACAGCTTAAACCAGCCTAAGCTTTTTAGCTGGTTGACCAGCCTGGTTTTAGGTTTCTAGGCTGGTTTCCAGTCATTTTACAGCCTGACCAGCTAGGATCAGGCTGGAAATGACTGGAAATCAGCCTGGAAATGGCCAAAACCAGGCTGATCGGCCAGCTAAAACCAGCTAACCACCTTAGGCTGGTTTAAGCTGATTTTTTTTCAGTAGGGATGGCAGCAATTAGGTTGATAAGTTTGATAAATGGCATCTAAAACATGGGTTTGGGAAAGAAAACGTTAGCTAACTAGTGTCATTTCCCTTAACATAGCTGAAAATGAGGTTCGATATCCTTTATTATTTTCACAGGGTCGCATTACTCAGAAAGTGGTGAAAAGATATATTTGTGTCACTTTTTCTTCGCTGGTAAGATATATAGCCAGATACCCAACAATGCACCATCGAAGGTTTCTTCCCACCGCAGCTTCGCTTTTAAAATGGCAGCCGCATGTAATCAGGCTATGGCAATGTGTCTTGTGTTAGTAGCACTGCTGTTCATTAACCACTAGAGAGCACTGTGATTTCACCTGCTAGTCAAAGGGTGTGACTTTTGTGTGATAAGTGAGTAGGAGACACATAATGGGGAAAAATGTTTAAGATTTAAATCCCATTTCTTGTATTTACATCAAGTCAAAGTTTATATTTAGGGACTATGGTGATACAAAATCCAGGGTGAAAAATAGGCTGATTAAACATGTAATTAGCTTAAAAATGTGAAATAAATACACCTTTATGAACTGCATGTACATTTTTTTGTAATATCAGCTGCAGATAGACATGAGCAAAATTAATACGTAGGCAAAATGCATGTAAATGTGGATCATTTTAATAATCGCCTTACATGCATAAACCGCCATCTTTAATGAAAATATTTACATGGTGCTAATTTTCTGTGCAGCACAAAGTCTTAAATATTAAAATAATATATATATATATAATAATATATATATATTATTCTTACCTGAGCTATCATACTGCAATCAAATTACTTAGGCCCTGTTTACACTAATGCATTTTCATTTTGAAATGGCGTTTTAGATCAAAAACAATACGCGTCCATCCTAGCGTTTCATCTAGCGTTTCTAAACATATCTCAGTCCACACTACTCCACCAAAAACGTATATCACGTGACCATTTGCGCACTCTGGGCATGCGCGTCCAAGTATAAACAGGAAGCATGTGTCTGGCTCGCCATTTGGTTATTGTTAGTCAACGAACGCTGGTTGAATGATGAACGGGAGCAATTAGCGAGTTCTCGAACAATAGCTTGCCTCTTGCGAATATATGCAGCTGCTGTAGTAAAAAAGGCAGAGTTTAAATGCACAATGTCGCCTAAAACAAAAAATAGTGCAAACAACGCTCCCATTTCTGTGTCCATGTTGTTGTTTACAGTGAAGGTTGGTCTGCCGTCTTCCGGTATTGTTAAAGTCATGTGATAGGGGCTTGACGAATAAGGGAAGGATACGCAATGACCCAAAAGCCCCAATCAGGTAGCGAATCTCAGCAGCCACGCCTCCGTTTTCAGATGTCTCCGTTTTCCCCCCATCCACACTGAGACGGAGCAGCAGCGTTTTAGAATGAAAGCGACCTCTCCAGCGTTTTCAAAACGCTCCATTTTTGGGGCTCGAAAACTCCGGCGTAGTGTGGACGGATGGCATAACCGTAGCAAAACGTATGCAATTTAAAACAAAAACGCATTAGTGTAAACGGGGCCTTAGTCACATCATCAGCAGCACGTCTATTATGATGAGTGTAAAGCTTTCAATAGATGAAAGCCAATAAATACGTTAGGAAAAACACGTGTAGGCACAGATTACCGACACACACTCAAAAAGGTGTACACAAAGTTTGACTGTTGGTGGAAATTTATTGTAGGCAATACTGTTTTAAGGATTTGGTTAAAGTGCAGTGCATGCTACATCTTGATGGTATGCAGTGAGGGATAAGGAAAGAGTTTGTGTGAGGTAGGGCTGCACGATTTATTGTTTCAGCATTGATATCAGAATGTGCAATGTTCAGTCTAAATTATAATTGACCAGGAGCTACTGAATTGTATTTATATTTATGTACACTAGATCACACAACCAAATGAGCCATTAAACATGCGAGCATTGCCGCGATTCTATGTATTCTAATATGTTAATGTCCTGAGAATAATAAAGCCATATTAGACTAACACTTTATAAAACACATCTATAATGATAAGAACTATGATAACTTAGGAGTTTATACACGCACAGCAATACCACACAACGAAAAGATAGAGTTTGATGGGATAAATAAAGTGAAGGAAACTCTGTATTAACCTATGCAGGGAGCTGCTGAACTGAAACTTATGTGCCAGACAAGTCTAAACAGGTTCACTCGCGCATGCGTGAGGCAAGGAATTTTGTACAGCCGCCCCAAAAATGTGCACAGGAAATTTGTAAGTCCACAAAATGTCCCAACTTAGTGACTAGTGCTGCGACTTATTCCTCAGGCAATTTTGGTAGTGCAATCAGTTTTGCTACAGGGCGGATATATCTGTTGCCTTTAATGTCCACTTCAGCTACTCTGATGGCGCCATCATCACTAGGAATGACTTTAGTAATCTTGCCAACTGACCATTGGGCCCTAGGTAGTTGGGAATCCACAATCAAAACGATCTGATCAACAGCTAGGTTTGGTGTGATGTTTTGCCACTTTTGTCATAGCTGAAGACTGGGTAGATTGTTCCTGAGGAACTGGGTCCAGAAGTGATCGGCGATCACTTGGCTGTGTCTGTAGCGGCGCAGTCCAAGCAGATTGCTGGGTGCATACATCACTTGAGGCAGGGAAGCATCCCGCCGCCCCATAAGCAGCAAATTGGGGGTAATAGGGTCCGGATCCGCTATATCAGATGGTAAGTATCCCAGAGGCTTTGAATTCAAGATCCCCTCGACTTCGATCAACACTGTGTTAAGGACTTCCTCAGAGACAATATGATTTTGAAGCACAACTTGTAGGGAAGCCTTGACCGATTTAATTTCCCTCTCCCATACTCCGTCGAGATGAGGCGCATGAGGTGGGTTGAATTTGAAGGAGATTTTTTGTCTGGCTAGTTGCTCTTGAAGGCATGGTTCCATCTCAGCAAAGGCCTCTGAGAGCTCACGCTCCCCTCTTTTGAAGTTGGTGCCTCTGTCACTTATGAGTTCGAAAGGCTTTCCTCTCCTTGCTATAAAGCGTCTGAGGGCTAGTAATAAGGAATCGGCGTCTATACTGTATAACAAGTCAAGGTGAACACACCTTGTAGTGAGACACTTAAAAATTATGCCCCATCTCTTTTTGTTCCTTCTCCCTATTTTGATTGTGTAGGGGCCAAAACAGTCCATCCCTGTCGACCATATTGGGGGCTGATTTATTCTCAGACGTGATGCAGGAATGTCTATCATTTCAGGAATGATAGGCTTGCCACACCATTTCCTACATTCTGCACATTGTCTCTGATGTTTTTTCACCATCTGTCGCCCTCTGAGAACACAATAAATTTGTCTTAACTCAGCAAAGACCTGCATGCATTAAACGGTTATCAAAGTCTTGGATCAGCAGTTTTATTAAGGGGTGTTCTGGTGCCAGCACAATAGGGTGAAGAGCATCATCTGGTAGGATTGTAGCTTGGCGTAGTCTACCACCAACTCTAATAAGGCCCAAATCAGGGTCTAATATTGGAGCAAGGGAACTCAATCGGCTGTTTTGATTTACAGGTTAGTGGGCTTTAAGGGCATGCACTTCGTTAGGAAAGCTTTCAGCCTGAGCACGCTTGAGGACAGCCATTTCTGTCTCTATGCAGTCTGTGGCAGACATAGGTGGTGCGGCTGCCCCATATAGGGACATATATGTCATCATGATAAAGTCGTCCCATGATTTGCAGTTATCTATGTTAGGTAGGGTGGCATGACTTAGTAAAATATTCCCGCAGAATGAGGATTTGCGGAGCTCTTTTGACTCAATAATTGGTTCTGAGGGCTGAATTGAACAGTGGGCTGGAGGTTGAAATAGTAATTGTGGACCTTGGTTCCATTTACAGGTGTGGGACAGATCTATAAGGGTTTTACATATCATCGGCCAGATTATTGTTTGAATCCACATAGTTCCAGTTTTCTCATCCAATGAGATCTTGAATCTCTGCATTTCGTGTGCCTACAAACACTATGTATTTGCACGATTCAGATTTTATCCAAAGCAAGACAGTAGTTGAATCAGACCACATGACAGTCTGTCTGATTTTAAGCATGAGTTCAGAGTTCAGTGTTTTGGCCAGCTGAGCACCCGATAATGCTGCGCAGAGTTCAAGGCGTGGCACAGATAGTTGCTTCTTAGGTGCCATGCGTGACCTCGCCATGATGAAAGCAACTTGGATATAATCACCCATTTCTGCCCGTAAATATGCCACAGAACCATATGCTTTTTCTGAAGCATCGCATAAGACATGTATATTAATAGTGGAGGAGATATGGTTGCATGCTGGCATGTAACACCTGGGCAGTGTTATTTGTTGAAGGTTTGGAAGCTCATCTTCCCATGCCTGCTATTCTGAGAGAAGGTCAGCTGGTTCTTCCCAGTCTCTAACTCTCTTCCAAAGTGTTTGAACCAGAATTTTGGCCCTAGTAGTAAAGGGAATTATGTATCCGATTGGATCATACTGGCTTGCTAGGATGCAATAAACAGTTCTCATTGAAGTTTCACCATTTGTAGAGATTGGTCTGTGTTTGTAACTGAACGAGTCTTGTGAACAGTACCACATCAATCCAAGTGCAGACTCTTGCGGATCAGTTTTATTTTCTGACAACCACAGTTCACATCTCTCTGATTTTGCTTCAGTGGGTGGATAAGCGATCATGGCAGGTTCATTGCTAGCCCACGGCCTTATGTCGAACACACCAGTCATTAACAATGCTCTCATTTTGTCAATGAGTTTCTTAGCCTGATGCTGACACTGGAAAGACTGCAAACAATTGTCCACATAAAAAGACTGCTGGACAGACTCAAAAACCTCTTCGTCGACCTAACTGTTGTCTCTGACATGTCTCTGGAGGGCATATGTGGCGCAGCATGGACTACAAGTAGTCCCAAATGATAATTCTCGCCATTCATAGATGTCTGAGGTGCGATCTCTTTCCATGTCCCTCCATAGAAAGCGGAGTAGTGGCTGGTTATCAGGTAGCAGTCTTATCTGGTGGAACATGGCTCGTATTTATGGCAGTGGCATACTGTCTGAACCGGAGCAGCACTCCCAACAGTGGTGATTCAAGAATGGGACCAGGCAATAAATTTTCATTCATGTTTGTTTGCTTGTGGCTGAAAGAGCAGTTAAACACCACTCGATATTTACCATTGTGGTGCACAATGTGGTGTGGAACAAACCATGATTAGTTGGAATTGGCTGCTTCTGCACTGGTTATTCGTACTGCGTAACCTGCCTCCTCAAGTTGGTGTATCTCCTTGTACACCTTGGCCAGATTGGTGTCCTTGATTAGACGGTGTTCTGTGGCTCTTAAAAGAGCCATGACAGTGTTTGGTGATCCCTGAAATTTAGGTGCATCCCTCTTTCGCAGTAGTGGAGTAGCGTATTGATTCACGCCATCAATGTACTGTTTTTTGTTCCAGCATCTCAAGTGCAGCTTTATCTTGTCGGGAACGAACTACTTCTTTCTCATTTCTCATTGGCAGCTTGTCAACCGCTCAACCTGTTGTCGTAATTCTTGTGTAGGTGAGAGGAATGTGGTGTGGAGACATGAGCTTGCATTTAAGGATTGTTGGAGAAAGGTTGTTAGCCCTTGAACTGTCCAGCCCAGCAGTGTGCGCACTGCTATAGGGCTTCCAATTGGACCCGTACGAAATGGGCGATTGGGTGTGATCAGGTGTGGATAATCTGATCCTATGAGCAGCAGAGGCTGTACTTTGGTGAAGCTTGGTAAAGGAATGTCCCTGAGGTGTCCATATTTTCCTTTCAGCATATCCACTGGACAGGACTGCTCCGCCAGATTAAGATCCGCAGATGTGAATGCATTCTGAATATGGCATTTTACACTTTGGTGCGCCAAAGATGATACCTCAAAAGGAGACGGTATTTCCTCTCAGTTGAACAAGATCATGTCTTATTGTTCTCAGGGCCAGCACTTCATCAGGTCCTTCTAAATGCAGATGTTTAACTGCTGCTGGTAATATGACTGTCTTTTCAGACCCATCGTCCAACACTGCATGAGTGTCCAGAAACCTTTTGCCACTGTGAAGTCTCAAGGGGACTACTTTCAGAATGACTTTGCCCGAGTGACTGGCTTGATCCAGGTAAACCTGAGAACTGTTTGTGCTCACTGTCAGTATGCTCTGATTTTCCGCAGTGACAGCAACTTCATGCAGAATGGGGAGGTGGAGCTCCCCACATGACGAACAAGCTCTTTTAAGAGTACAACAGTCTGGTTTATGACCTCGTCCACACCTCCAGCATTTATGGTGCTCTTTTATCCAGCTTCCTCTGAGCGTGTAAAATCACTTTCTTTCCCTGAGGAGAAAACTGTCAGCTTTGGTTTGGGTATGCCATAGGAAGAAGCAATGGCCATCTCCATCAGGCCAGGTGTCGCAGCATTTGCAGCATGATAATGCTGTGATTGTGGTCCAGGCCAAGGAGGTGGTAGTGGTTGATGAGGGCGATAGGGATGCATTAGTGATTGTGCTGACATGGGCTGAACTGGAGCTGGCAATGGCTGCTGGTACTGTTGTGGCATTGAGGCAGGAGCTAATAGGGCAGCATTTGTAAAGGTGCAGGCGGTATAAAAATTGGTTGATAAGGTGTCTGCATGCTGAGTGCTGCGGGTCGCATTGGGCGTAGCCTATGCTGTAACTGCATCTTGTGAGGAGCAAGCTGAGCAGCTGCAGGGGGGCATGATTCAGACCTTTGAAGTTCAGGAAACAGTCTTTGGTGCTGTGGCTCTGGTAGATAAGCTATGCGAGCTATATTAGATGGCTGCATGCTTAATTGTGGGTGCTGCTGGATAGGAGATTCATTATGGTAAAGCATTTCCTCAGTGTGAGGGTGATGCTACAGCCACTGAGGGTTCTAACCCAGCGTTATGGAGTTCAACTTGTGGAAGGATTTGATAATGTCCACCAACAGGAGATCTAGATGCTTCTCTAGCACTGTCCATTCTGATTTGAAGCTCTCTCATCTCACTGCTTAAATCTCTCCACTGAAAGTGAAAGTTTGCACCACTTGGAGGCACAAAGTCTCTGACTCTGGGAGCAGGAGCAATACAAGTATGCTGGCTTACATGAGGTATTCCTTGAGTGCCATCTGCTGGTGAGTCATGAACATGCCTCAGAGGTAAATAATCAAGCACATAATTCTCCAAGTAGGTGGGCACCCACCAGGTACGACTTGGACTATGATCTGCCACTTGTTCTCCCTCATTGTAATGTCTGGATGTAGCCATAGCGCAGCTGATGTCCCAGCTCCAGCTCGAAGGACCAAACTTGTGGGACATTCTGTGCGCAGTTAGGTGGTTGGAACACAGCTGGCCTAATTCTTTGGCCAGAAAGAACTGCAGCTACTCCAGAGTGAACATGTCCATTCTCAGTTTATTCGTTTGTGTGGGTTTGTACAAAATTTGTGGTTTCGGTCAGAGAACAAGTATGAAAAGAATAAACATGAAAGTTATGAAATGACAGGTGTATAATGTTGCAAATTTACAAATGATATCTTGTATAAAACTATTCTGATACAATAGTAAATAAACCAAACAAAGCTTATTTCTACATATGTGAAACAAATGCAGTTACATTGGGGAGTGCAGCACGACTGATCTCAATGCTTATTGAGCGCGCGCGCTATGATCATTAGGAATATGCCGATATATAAACGGACAAAAATAAAAATCTTAAACACACAAGGAATGTTATTGTAAGGACAAGTACAGTAGATCACACAACCAAATGAGCCATTAAACATGCAAGCATTGCCGCGATTCCATGTATTCTAATATGTTATTGTCCTGAGATTAATAAAGCCATATTAGACTAACACTTCATAAAACACATCTATAATTATTAAATTATGATTACTTACAGGTTTATACACGCACAGCAATACCACACACACACACAACGAAAAGATAGAGTTTGATGGGATAAATAAAAAGTGAAGGAAACTCTGTATTAACCCATGCAGAAGCCGCTAACTGAAACTGATGCGCCAGACAAGTCTAAACAGATTCACTCACACACACGTGAGGCAAGGGAATTTTGTACAGTAGCAGAGAGAAAGGTCCATAGCTTGAGTGGCTGATGATTCTTTTGACTTTCCTCAAGCACTACCTGGTGTAGAGGTCCTGGAGGGAGGGAAGCTCACCAACTACCTACAGTACCAAGTCATATTGCATTTCCTCATCCATGTTGACATTAAACTTCTGACACTGCTTGAGGTTATGTTGCTGAAATGGTTTCAACCACAATCTGTTCAGAACTTATTTAAGAGCTAGCAAATAAAATTACTGAATAAATTACTACTTATAACAAATATTAAGCACAAAAAAAAAAAAATAAAATAAAACTGGCTTTTCCCTTTTCCCCAAATGCCTTCCTTTATTTGGAAATAGGCTTTTACTCTAGTACTACCATACAGGCTTTCTGCCAGTTTTACAAGAGACTCTTTTCAACAATGTAATCAAACTAAAAACATTCATCCAGAAGTTTCTATAGTCACATTTAATTTTCACTCCAATCAGCTGCTCCACTACAAATGAAGCATTTCCTCCAAATGATCTTGTTTGAACATGTGTGGTCACGTCTTGAATTCATCATCTTGCCCATCACCCAGATAAACAGTTCTGTGACCTTGATCAAGTAGAGCTGCAAGCAAGCTAAATTGGTGTAAAACTTTTGCATCTTAAACCCAACATGACAGCGGATTCATTTAAAATATTTTATTTCTTAAACACAATCATGGACAGGGGGATGTGTACGTGGTCTCATATTTATCATCTGAAAGGAAAAAATAAATAAATAAGCATGATCACCCTCTACAGGAAATTCAGCTCAAAAAGCTCAAGTCAATAGCAAAAGCATACTTCTCTGGTAATAGTCATAAATATAGATGACCGCTGGCTTAAGATTCTGCACTGCAACAGCCTGGGTCAGCTGTATACTGAAGGTCACTGGAACACCTTTGGGAACCTGCAGACAGAAGCAAGAGTATTGGGTCACAGTTCATAAAGTATAGATTGCTCCAGTGCAAACAAGTTAACTGAGGGATATAGTCGGAACAAACTCTGAAGGGTTTAACTCCCTTTGGAAGGACGCAATTAAAAATAAATTGCCAAGAGAAGGAACCTATAAAAGGCTTTAAGTTTCAAACAAGCTACTCGAAAATCTCATTTCACCAACTGACAAAAATCTTCTCACATTTAAGGTGATAGGTTTAATAGAAACTACAGCCTCACCTCTTGTAGATAGACAAGGACATGATCACCATCAGAATCAACCCTCTGCACTAATGGAACAAAATTAGGTGGGGATCCAAGCTGTAAGGAAAAACCAACACTTTCAGCAATCAGTTTCAAAAGGTCCCAAAGTCACCCTCAAATTATACCAACCAGTGAGGTGTCTGCAATGAATCCTGACAAGACCTTGATGTCCACCAGAACCATGTTAGTAGTTGGCTTTCGACCAGTGTATCTGGGGAGGGGGAGGGAAAAAAAAAATAATAAATTCAAAGTAGCATTTCAGATCTGATGATTGGAACACCAAACTAGGTTATTTACTTTTCAGCAAACCATAAAAGCAATAATAGCATGTAATATTATGTAAAACAGTGTGGCATCCAAGTTCACAAAAAGGACAACTATGAATTGAGCTAATAGTTTCTAAAGAGGAGACCTGTAAAGGCACGTACGCAATCTGAAAGCATGTTTCAGCAAGAGGAGCAATTAAAAAAAAAAAAAAAAGTTGTGGTGGACATTCAAAGTAAAATCTTACAAATGTAGTAAGATCCTTCATGTGACATCCTCAAGCCAAAAACTTAAGCATTTAGCTCCATCCCAGGTCAAGCTTGATTTAGATTTGGTGGTTGGCAAGGGCTATCAGTGACAGCAGTGCAATGCCAAAATTAAGAGTGTGTAAAAAGGGTGGTGGGGGGGGGGGTGGCAGTTGACTTGACTAGCCAACTATCTTGCAAATATTAACAGTTCAGAAACCTAGGCATTTCAGCAACGCCATGGTCCACTTTGTAAAAATGCATGATGCCACTGCTGATGCACTTTACAGTGCAGCAGTCAAAAATTAAATTGATCCTACAAACTTATTTGCATGGCAATTTACAGAGTTGTCCTTACACGGAGTTTTACATGGGATTTAAGGCTGCTCAATTCTAAGGAAGCAGTTCTTACTTGACGGTGAAGGTCAACATCAGATTGACTGGTGTAGCCTGGCAGTCCCCAGTCACCTTTGCAAAAACACTCAGTGTTTTGGCAACCATAACAGGAGTCGGGATGTTGTAGAAACAAGCAACCTGCAAGTTCAAAACAAAACAATGATGAATGATGATCATCATCATAATCATCATCATCATCTGCAAAAACAAACTGAAATGGGTGAACACGCAAACCTGCACAGAAGCACAGGCAGATCCTCTTGCTACAACACTATATGTGCCAGGAAAGTTGTTCATTGAATTTCTCTGATACAGCAAGCGGTTGTTGGGAGTCACAGCAAAGTTAAAAACGTCTCCTGCTGGCACTGAGGACTGAACTGTAACTGTGCTGGAGCCTCCAGGGCTGAATGCTTGAGCAGCGTACAGAGCCAAGGCCTGAAGAGCCACTACTGTGTCCTAGGAGTTAAAAAAAATAAAAATAAATAAAATGAGCTTCTGAAGCATTCCAAGTGGTCCCAAAACTCAGAACACTGGTAAGCACAGTGAACAGAACCACTGGCAGTACAGAAGTATGATTATCATTACTTAAAAGATGGATCAAATAATTTTCAGTATGCGCTAAATATGGTCCCTTCCAATTATGCACTTTTGTTAATATGAGCAACAAACAGTAACTGAATTATGCCAACTTGCTAGCTTAAGTCACCTGTGTGGAGGTGAAACCACCGTAGGGATTTTGCTGGGCCACGAGCCAGTTGACAATGCGGTTAGCATAGTCCAGATTAGCAGTGGTCACATGCTGTACAGTGAGAACCGCTAGCAGCACATATGCACTGATCTCCACTGCCAGAGTATCCCCAGATGTAGTCTGAGACCAGTGGAGAGTAGTACCTAAACACATGGAGAGAGAGGGGTTGTTAGTTTTTGTGGTTCACAATTTGTAAACACCCAAGTTCAGCAAATTTGATGGCTAATATTAACCTTCAGAAATGGCAATGTTTTTCAAGGAATTTAAAAGCTGTGTGCGAGTGTTGGTTTCTCCAGCCAGACTGAAGGTGTAGGCAAGCAGAGCAGTGACATAAGTGTTTCCCAGATTCCCAACAAGAGGCCTCAAAAATGACAGAGCCTTAGTAATGACAGGATCCTGGAAGGAAAGACAACTTCATGCAAAGTACTACAAAACTGACCAATACTAGTAAATTAAGAACACTACAATTTGTACTTCAGACAGACAGAATAAATAAAATTTAATAATTGGATAAGCAATATTTTTACCGTGACAGGGACTCCTATTTCAAGCAGTGACACAACGATGTAGCCAGTCATGGTCACATTATCACCAACTCCACCCTAAAACACAACAGCATCATAAACACCTTCAAGATAAGTCTCAGCTTGGCATTAGCAGGTTTGAAGAAATGTGACATACCTTCATGTCATTGTGGTACAGAGTGCCCTGCTGCATGAAACATCCATTAGAACCCTGAGTGCTAATCAACCAGTCCTTTGCACTCTGAAGGACATTGGGATCTATGTAGGTGAAGTTCCTTGCTAGGCCAAAAGTCCTCATGACAAAGGCAGTCAACCTGGATACAGAGCAAGTTCAGTTATAACACTTAAAACATCAAGACTTGAACTGCAGGACACGCACCATGTATTTGATGAATCATAACCAAAAGTGCTGAATGAACCGTCGCTGTGCCTGTAGTTCAGCTCTCCTTGATAACCTGTTCAAGTCAAACAAATTTGAAACTTGAGGGGAGGAGAGGGGGAAGAAAAAAAAAAAAAAAAAAAAAAACCCACACACACACCTTCCTCTAAAGCCCTCCAAGCAGTATGACTGAGAAAGCCTAAACCAACAGTGCCCAAGTTTAGTCCTGGAGGGCTGGTGTCCTGCAGAGTATAGCTCCAACCCCAATTTAACTCAAACAAGCTCCTAGTCATACTAGCAAGGTCTTGGCGTTTTAGTTGGAGCCAAACTCTACAAGACACCAGCCCTCCAGAACGAAGTTTGGCCTCAATACGGAGATTAAATCATACCACTCTGAAGATAACCCATGGCAGTGTCTTGGATGGCTGGGGTGAGCTGTGCAGTTACTGTCAGATACCGTAGGATGTAAATATTGGGAGCAAGAATGATCATATTCTGTTCTCCACAGCCAGAAGGCATCTGTAGCAAATTGTCCAGATTCCTCAGTGCACGACCCATTATGTCCCCTATGAGGAAAAAAAAAATTCAAAATTAGGTACTCATTTCATGATAAAATTACTTATGTAAATCACATCCAAGCGGTCAAAATGGTCATGGTCTAGGTGTAGTTGGTTTGGTCACAAAATCAGTTTAAGCAGACAGCATGTGAACGGCAGTGCATTGCATCTAGTTCAAATCTCATGGTTTGAAGGGTTTTTGGATCAGCCCTACCGTCCACCCACCCCCACCCCACACCAAGAATGAACTTTTGGTCAGGAGGAAAGAGAAAAAATAAATAAATAAAAGCTCCTGCAGCCTAGATAAGAGCATGAACTCAAAATGAGAAAGTACTGGATAAACAGGGCAGACTAGTAGGGATTGCCATTCAAGCAATCTGTGCAGCCCTATGGTGGTGTTATGTGGTCTTCTAGGAAACTCTTTACCAATGACTGATACAGAGCATCTGGCTGATCCCTGGATGACATTTTTTGGAAGTGTGATCTTCACATTCTCTGAAAGCATGCTTCCTGTAAACCAAACAACCAATCAGCAGACAGCTCTAGGATCTTTAAAAACAAGAATAAATTCTGAGCTGAACAAACCCTTTGGACAGAGTAACCAACTCCGTGTGAATGTCCTTTCTACACCTTCAGCCTAGAGGAACAAATGGAATCAGTAAAAAGGTCCATGTACTCCACTTTCAAACTTCAGAATAGTTACCAACCAGAACCAGCAGACTTCGAGTGACTATGTCAATGTGGTCACTTGATGGTACAGTCACAACCTGATCACCGCACAATTCCTGAGATGGACTGGCCTCAGCACTAATGGTCACGTTTACTCTTCCTACAAATTTCAGCAATCAATTGAACAAGACCCTCACAAGAACTCTATTTAAAAAAAAAAAAAAAAAAAAAAAAAAAAAAAAAAAAAAAAAAACCCCCATGTCAAAAACCAACCAATAACAGAAGCAGTTAAATCCCATTTGACGGTCTTTCTCCAATTGGTAGAGAGAGTGGATGAAGACTCATTAAGGAGTTTAAGAGTAAAGTTGGAGGATAGTGTTGGAGTCACTTGAACCTGACAAAGAATAACAGCATTAGTGGACATTGAGTGGAGACATGCATATGTAGATCCATCAAGTAAACCCAGACCTTTATGCATTGGGACAGATAGTTGAAGACTGTGGCCACTAGCTCAAAAACCTCTCCACGGATTATGGAGTAAGGCAGGGTGAGCTCTAGGAAGAAGGGCTGGAAAGTAGTCAGCAGAACTGGTGGAGCCAGACCAAAACCATTGGAGGACAGACAAAAGGCCTCAGTGTCCCATGTGGTGATCGTATCAGGAACTGTGAGGGGGACTGATGTGAAGCCAGAGTCCCTGTAGGGGGAGAGAAAAAAAAATAAAAAATAAATAACTGAAGTTGCATTTAAAAAAAAAAAAAAAAAAAAAAACAGGTCTCTTTATAAACAAGTTTCACTAACCCCACAGGAGTGAGCTGCCAGATCCATGTTTCTGGAAAGTAAGTCCTGATGGTTACATCAACAGAGGCACCTTTAGTTCCTCCAATTTCTGCCATTGCTAAAGGAGCTGAAGCCTCTTCAACTATAGCAAAACCAGTGTCCCGAAAAGGAAATACTAAGAGTAAAATACTAAATGAACAGCAAACCTTTGAAAAACCCTTGCAGATTCAAATAATAAGTCACTCCTTTAGTGGTTGCAGTTGGGAAGAAAGTTACTTTAAGCAAACAGACCTACCCCCCTGGAAGTTGCGATAGTAAAGCAGCTTTTTGAACTTCAGGCATTGAGGCTCTCGAACAGGCAGATTTGTTGCAATCTTGATCCCCATACTCTGTTTCATGGGGTTAAAAAAAATAAATAAACGAACAGGCAAAAAGACTATTGGGGGGGGGGGGGGGGGGTGCAGAAGAGAAAGAGGAGAGGGAGATAAATTAAATAAACCCTAAAGCATGTTCACCTTGAAGGTGTTATAAGCTTGATCTGTTGGAACAGCTCGACGGGGTCGAACATTTAGGCAGTCTTGTTGATCTTCAACACCGAATGGATAATCGGATAGTGATTGGAGTGGGAGCATGTTAAACACCTAAAAAGGAAGAGAAAACAAGGTTTAAAAAAAAAAAAAAAAAAAAAAAAAAAAAAAAAAAAAAAAAAAAAAAAAAAGGGAACCTTTAAACTACCAAAAGTATTCGAAGGGGGTCTGCACAGTAAAATTATACAAACTTTGTATTTTGATAAGCAAAAATTAAATTTTAGTGATGGAAACTTGGTGGTACCACAGTTCACTTAAAACTATGGCTGGGGTAACTAATTGTGTTTAGACCCACCCACCCATCCATCCATCCATAGTCAGAATTGTTAGCCCCCTTTTAATCCTCTTTTTTTTTTAAAGATTTCCCAAATGATGTTTACCAGAGCAAGGAAATTCACAGCATGTCTGATAATATTTTACGAGAAAGTCTGTTTTATTTCAACTAGAATAAGCAGTTTAACTTTAATCCATTTTAAGGTCAATATTATTAGCCTCTAAACTATATAATTTTTTTGAAAATCTAATCACTAGACTGAATACTAGAGTCTTTAAAATAATATTTTACTAGATATTCCATGACCATGGCAAAGAGACAAATCAGTTATTAAAGAAAGAAAAAAAAAAAAAAAAAAATTCTGACTTCAACTGTATAATATACACGGTTTAAAAATAAATAAAAAATTCGGTCACACTTTATTTTGATGGTCCATTTGTTGAATTTAAGTTACATTGCAACTAATTATCATTAGATTATAAGTAGACTGTTAAGTTGGGGTTAGGGTTGGTGTAAGTTGACATGTACTTGCAAAGTTTCATAGTCAGTTAAATGTCTGTTGAAGGACTGTTAAATGTCAGTATCAACAGATATTAAGCAGACAGTCTACTAATACTCAAATGGACCATCAAAATAAAGTGTTACCAAAAATTCTTACATTTGTCATTCAACCTCTGTTATTTTGCATGCACACACTCAATATTTCAAAACAACAGATCAGTTACCGCCTCTGCGCTCAGACGTCCTCCTGACTGCATGATCAGGACACTCTGATCTATAGCACTGAGGCCACACAGAGATCCTGCTTGAGCAGAGACAGTCAAAATATTTCCCTCACCAGGAACAGCTGTAGCAGGAGAGAACTGCAGAGAAACCTGCAAAAAAAAAAAAAAAGCTCAATGAAAGGCAAGTCACGTTCCTCACAAGACACCTAGGATTTACAGATACCTGATTTGAGAAACACTTCTCAGTGTCAAAAGATGCACTACCAGTCACTACAGTCTGACTGGGCAGAACACAGAAGGCCAGAATCTGCACTATCGGAGCCATACTGGCAAGAATTGAGAGGTCAAACGACACCGTACCATTTGTGAGGCTATCAGAAGCCAGAGCTTGAACAGTTTTAAACCCATGCAGAACGATCACTCCTCTGGACATGACCTGACAACAGACAGCCAGATTAGTACCAAACAAAATGGTCAAACAAAAGAGGAAATGGTCAAATTTACCATATAGATGATGTCAGCACTGTAGTCGCCAGTCTCTCCAACAAATGAATACTTGACAGTCACTGGATAAGTGGTGCCACATTTCAGCGGCTGCTCAAGCGTCACTATAGTCAGATCACTAAAGCTTGGGTTGTCAGGAGCAGCAGTTTGGTAAAGATGAACCACCTGTAAATCTGTAGTGAAGTACGGCGAATAGGAACTAAAAGAAGACTGTGGAGTTGCACTTGCCTGAGAAAAAAAAAAAAAAAAAAAAAAAAAATTATAAAAAATAAAATTAAACCTTTGCAAGAGCAAGCAGCATTTGTTCAAAATTAGTAACAAGTCATACCACAAGATTCAGATCAGCATTAGGAAAACTAGTAGTGTCAAGGGAGAACTCTGCAAATCCATTCTGGTTTGTGGTCAAATTGAACAGCACTTTGTTGGGCCATGTGCTGCTGTCCAGGAGATAAACAGTCTTGCTATTGATTGGGTTCCCATTGAAATCAGACACAGAGATCTGTTTGGAGAAACAAACATTAGGGGGAAACACAATAAATGGATTCCTGCAACAAGTGTTTAATCTCCACTTGCCTTGCCATTCACCGTTGACCCATAATCATAGAACTTTGGGAGATCCACAAATGTGACCTTGCCAACTTCAAATGTAATAGACACAGTTGTGGATTTTGACATGACAACACCTGGAAGGGAAAACAAATATGAAGGCACCAAACAAACTGCACTCAAAATTATCCAGTAGTTTACCTGTTCCCTCCTCAGTGACGTTGACATTAACCACAAAGGAATTTTGCAGGTTATTCTCAAAACTGGTGCCAAAAAACGATGCTGTACTGAGTGTTAGAGAGGCACAGCCAGTGTCATTCATCTGGTAATAAAGATTAAAGAGCTGATCAGGCACAAAGATTTAAAATAACCTGGGCTTCATCTTTTCCCCATTAATACTAGTTCACATGGAAAAACATTTTTAAAACCATCTGAAAATTCACCAAGGCAGATTGCTGAAAACAAATATTTTAGGATGGTTTGTGGTTCAGTCTTTGTGTCTAGGGAGTCTTGTCACAGATTTAGAAAGTTGACACAAAATGTTGTGAAAGAGCAAAAACTAAAAGGTTTAGGACTGATGCCAATTAATTTAAAACCCACAAGTTACACCAATTTATAAATTCAGAGGTTTGTAAATGCAGGCCCTGCCCTGTTCAAAACTCTTACCTTTGTGGATTTATTCAGACAAATGCTGGTCACTTTAAGATCCTGAATGAAGGTAAGAGGCTGACGGCACATTTCCACTATCACTTGCCCAGGTACAGGCTGCCCAAATGTGTATCTGAGAAACATTTAAAGATCAAGAATGGACCATCCACAAGACAAACATGCGGCAAGAAAACAAAGGCTTTACTCACTTTCCACAAACCTCAACTTTCAGTCCCACATCTCCAACACTATACGTCTGCGGTGTGTATACGGTCACATCAAACTTGGGTAAAACTAGACAGAAAGAGCTGTAAGACCTCAGAAAAGCTGCTGTTGTACATTTAGAGATGATATTAATAGGCGTACCATATTTTTTCACATCAAAACTCTGGGAGATGATTCGGTCACCAATATAAGCCCTCAGTGTGTACGTCCCAACCTGAGCTTCTGGGATCAAAACATGAGAAAGCTCCAAAATCCAGTTTATGGAGGAAACATTTGTCCACTGATTTATCCGGATATTATGAAAGTCCTAGTGAAAAGGTAAGTTTAGTCAAAATTACTAAGAAAACATCCAGAAGCAGGGTTTTGTCAATAGAAGCAGCAAGCAAGTTCCTACCTCCAACACCACCAGATTGTACTGCAAGACAGAGTTAGAATTAAACATTCAATTACAGATTAAGGGCTTTAAAAGAAATTTAAAAAAAAAAATTAAAAAAATCTTACCATTTGGTCAAAAGGCACAAGTTTATCACTCATGGTGACGACTCTGAAATTCACTGCAAAAGTGAGAATAAAAGCACTTGTTACACTGAGCAGTTTAACATTTGATGTCATTTAGTAGCATGCTTAGCAGTAGCAAATGTCAAGAACTGAACTGGAACGTCTATTGCTTTTAAAGATTACAATGGGTTGTTGCAACTTTCAATTTGTACATTTAAAAAATAAGGGTGCTTTCACACTTGGTTCAATTGCCTGGACCGTACCCAAGTTTGATTGTCCCCCCTTGCCACCTTCTCGGTTGGTTTGTGTTCACACTGTCTTTTTTCCTTCTGAACCCCGGTACGGTTGCGTCATAGAGCTGCTGTTTTGTTTACGGCTGTTCTCGCGGTCGATTTGCTTTTAATCTTTTTGAATCATAAGTTTTGGACATACAGAAAGCGACTTACGTCTGTCTGCTGCAAAAATATTATAAACATTCAGAACATCACACAGTGTCTGCAGAAGCCGTTTCTGGAGGAGACAAGCAGACATCACTGTGCATCACTGTGCTTGGCTCAGTCCCGCTAAAGGTACAATACGTGGCGCACACACACACACGTTATGAAAACGATAGTTTGTTGTAAAGTTGCCGGTTCACTTCCGCTATTTGGTATGATTGCATTCACACCAGAAGTGAACCGTACCAGAGTTCGCATGAACCGTACCCCAGACCACCTCTTTCAGGCGGACTCGGGTACGGTTCACAGGTGC